>JAJIYU010016184.1:0-12307 GCA_030144865.1 Tinospora cordifolia | reverse complement strand
GATAAAGATGTCGTGCCTGATTGTGTTCAGGACCACAACTGGGATACCGAGGGTGGTTCACTCTTTCGGTTAATTCCTGATATCAGATGGTAAATTCCTGATATTAGAGCGTAACCAATAAACTGACTAAGTGTTTGAAACACCTCTAATGATTTGAAACTGTTTGCATGTTTCGTATGCTCGTTTGTATAATGGTATTGATGTGTAGGGGAGATCCATTGGGCTTTCGAGCTCACTCCATTTTTATTTTACAAGTACTCATGAGCCCAGCGCTCAGTGAGGATGCAGACCAGAGATTGGAGGATTTGTAGAGAAAGAGAGAGAATGATTTTGTTAAACTGTCTCTCTGTTTTTGTATAGTTTTCCCGATATATGTTTGAACTTTGGCCAGAGGGCCATGTACCATATTTTTGTATATGTATATAGAGGACTGTTTTACCATCTTAAACATTGTTTTTATCTTGATTGATAAACTGGTGTAATACATTAACATTCTTGTGTGGATGATCCTCAACAGAATTTTGTGGTTGAATGGAAACATCAACACCTATTAAATGTAGCCAGAGTTTTATTTTTTCAACCAAGGGTTCTAATTTCTTTTTGGACTAAATGTATTCTCACTGCCATTTACTTGATCAATTGTACTCCTTCACATTTACTAGACAATAAGTCCCCCTATGAACTATTATATGATAAGAGAGTGGATTATGATTCATTTCTAGTCTTTGGTTGTTTGGTTTTTGTTTCCACACTTCCAATTCATCAAATTAAGTTTGATCCTTGTTCTTGTATATGTGTTTTTATGGGATATCCTACCGGCATGAAAACTTATAAGCTATATGATATTGTTTCTAAGACATTTTTTATATCTTGTGATGTGGTTTTTCATGAAAATATTTTTTCCTTTCATTCTATTTCTACTGTTGATGATCTTATAGACCCTTTTTCCTGATCTTGTCTTGTCATTGCCACCTACTCATGTTGATTCTACTTCTTCACTTGATTCTCCTCCCACTTTTTCTTCTCCTACACTCTCCATAACTCCCAATGTTTCTTCACCTACTACTCATATTCCTTTATTATCTTCATTACATGTTCCACCTAGACGCACTACCCGCACCATTAAACCTCCCTCTTACCTTCAAGATTACCATTGTAATCTTTTCCACTCTTCCACTTCAAATAATAATTTGTAGCCTTCTCCTGTTTTATATCCAATATCATATTTTGTAACACCCATCGGGAATCCTATCGAGACTCTTACCCACGTCGTAGGGCCCACGTCATGGCGTGTCACTCACAAGGTACTGTCCCCTGCCCCCTGGGGTTTTCTTTCGCCTCCGCGGAGATTCGAACCTAAGACCTAGGGCTCAAGTACTGATTTCTTTCATCATCTGCTACCATTGAGCCATACAACGTGGGTAAGAGTCCCGATAGGATTCCCGATGGGTGTTACATATTTTTTGTCCTATGATTCTCTTTCAACTTCCCATAAACTATTTGTTGTATCCATTTCTTCTAACATTGAACCAAACTACTATCATCAAGCTATTACATCTTCTAATTGGAGAAATGCAATGAAGGATGAACTTGATGTTATGGAGCTTAATTGAACATGGTCCATTGTTCCTTTACCAACTGATAAACATTTGATAGGATGTAAGTGGGTATATAAGACTAAATATAAATTTGATGGTACTATTGAACAATACAAGGCTCGCTTGGTTGCAAAAGGTTATACCCAATGAAAAGGTGTGGATTTTTGTGAGACTTTTTCTCCAGTTGCTAAACTTGGTACTATTAAATTACTCTTGGCATTAGCTACAATTCAAAAATTGCATCTTGTTCAATTAGATGTTAACAATGCTTTTCTTAATGGTGATTTACTTGAGGAAGTTTACATGGATCTTCCACTTGGTTATAAAGTTCTGGGGTTGCATTCTTGACATGATGGCAAACGATATGTAGTATTCATAAATTAATTTATGGCCTTAAATAATCCTCTAGACAATGGTATTCAAACTTTTCTGATGCTTTGCTTCAATTTGGGCTCATACAATCCAAGGCAGATTATTCTCTCTTCATTAAAGGATCCAGTGCATCTTTTGTTGTTTTTCTGGTTTATGTTGATGATATAGCAATCACTGGGCCTTCTATTGCAACCATTGATTTCATAAAGTCATTTTTACATACTCAATTTAAGTTCAAAGATTTGGGTTGTTTGAAATATTTCCTTCTTTTGGAAATTGCAAGAGGAGCTTTAGGCATTGTGTTGTCCCAACATCATTATGCACTACAATTGCAAGAAGACAATGGTTTCCTTGCTTCAAAGTCTATTTATGTCCCAATGGATCCCAAGACTTGTCTTAACTCCTCTAATGGAGAATTGTTTCATGACCCTTTGATTTATAGAAGATTAATTGGGAGGCTTTTATATCTTACTCTTTCTCGGCCTGACATTACTTTTGCAATTGATAAACTTAGTCAACTTTTATCACGAGCACAACTTCCTCATCTTCATATTGCTCACTATCTGTTGCGGTATCTTAAGGGCAATCTTAGTTAAGGCTTATTATTTTCTTCATCATCTTGTTTACAATGAAAGGCACTTTCTGATGTTGATTGAGCATCATGTTATAATTCAAGAAAATCTGTCACAAGTTTTTACGTGTTTCTTGGAGATTCTTTAATATCTTGGAAATCTAAGAAGTGAACTCCAATTGCTCGTTTATCAGCTAAAGTTGAATATCAGGCTTTGGCATCTACCACCAGTGAAATTTTATGGATTCAATAGTTGTTATGTGATTTTGGTTGTTCTTTTTCGTCTCCTGCACTCTTGTTTTGTGATAATCAGGTTGCCTTCCATATTGCTTCTATCCGATCTTTCATGAGTATACCAAGCACATTGAAATAGATTGCCATTTTGTTCAAGACAAAGTTGTTGATAACACTGTCAAATTACTTCCCATTAGATCTCAGCATCAACTAGCTAATATCTTCACTAAAGCTCTTCCTGCTTCTACTCTATTTTCTAATCTATCCAAGATGGTTATTAAAAACATTCATACTCATTAAACTATCTCTCACAATTATTCAAGTTTATTAGACTGTACTACATAAAACTCACAATCATAGCATCTCATTAAATACACTAAATATAATATTTTATTTATAAAATGCATATGTTTTCAATGCCTATTATTCACATTTAAATTAAATATATATATATATATATATATATATATATATATATATATATATATATATATATATATATATATATATAACATGAAGAAAGAACTACAAAAGCTTTCATTTTCCTCTTTTCTTGTTATGTTTTCTTTGTTCCTTCATTTTCGTCTTTGTTTTCCTACTACTGTTTTTGTTATTCTCAACAATAAGATACTGAGAGCCAAAGTGTAACATCCCATTTTTGAAAAATTTCATTTCTTTAAAAGCAAGATCATTTATTCAAATAATATACTTATTACATTTTGAAGTTATTTGATAATATATTTTGTTTTCAAAATTGAATCTAGGGCATTACTTTGATTTTTTCTTTTCTTTGCACAGTTTTTCTTTTCAAAGTTTGGACCAATCACATGGTCTTTTTTTGAACGAGGAGAATATTAGATAATAAAATCCATAAATCAATCTCATTAATGAATTCAATCAATAACCCATAAATAACTCCCCATGAATAAATCTCATAAGTTAATCTTGTTAACAACCAAAATCTTAGTAATAAATTGATTTTTTTTAATAAATTTAACCAAAAATCTCATTATCAACTTTAATAAAAGAAGTACCATAAATAATCAAATAAAACTTATGTTTGTTGCCAATATGCAACAAATAAAATCTCTATAATCCATCTAGCAATTCCTACTTACATAAGTCAAAATAAGGGCCAACTGGCATAAACCATAAGTCAAGCAATAATCGTAAATCATAGAGTGCGCAACATCTACATTTGACTAGTACCTTTAGTGATGGAAAAATAGGGATGAGCTCAAACAGCTCAATAGGTGTTCCTCTATCAAAATTATATACACAAAGACAAACAAGTACAAGCATACAAACTTTTTTCAATCATTAGACAACGCAAACAACATATTGTTTTGGCCAATATTTGCTATTAGGATGATTAGTCGTATGTGGCCTTAATCACCCTGGTAACATTGCCAGTCTCATCAAGTTCTTGTGTACAAGTTACAAGGCCTCGGTGCCCATCAATTCTCTACTACCATTACAATCAAGGCATCAAGACCATTCCAAAAATCAATCAAGACCATCATGGATTACTACCCTAGTAATGTGTATTATTAACTTGTTAATTGTCTTTATCACTTATGATGTTCTTAATTTCTTATAAATATCAATTCTTTCTCAATAAGGTAACAACAATTCATCATTCTTACACATCATTAATGACATATCGATTCAAGGTACAACCAATTTTTCATTCATAGGTTATTCAATAACTGTCAGGTTATAAAACTCAATCACTCTTCATGGCTATTCGTCATGGAATCTCAACAGACAAGCATCACCTCCATGATCTCAGCAAGCAAAACCAGTTGGGTTCTCATCTATGCATTGACTCTAGTCTCGGTCAAAATCTCATGGATACTCATCACAGTCACAAAATCAATCATCATCTAATCCTGAGACATATGTTTAGCCATGCAGGCGGTCTCGACCTGTTTCCTACTAAATGTAGTAGCTGCAACATTAACCTTCCCAGGATGGTATTCAATACCAAAGTCATAATCTTTTAGCAATTCCATCCACCTCCTCTGCCTCATATTAAGATCCTTTTGAAAAAGCAAATACTTGAGGCTCTTGTAATCTAAATACAACGTGAGTCATTTGCCATAATGATAATGCTGCCAAATCTTGAGCGCAAAAGCAATAGGTGCTAGTTCTAGATCATGGATAGGGTAGTTCTTCTCATGAACTTTTAACTATCTGAAAGCTTAGGCTATTATCCTATCATTTTGCATCAACACACATCCAAGGCCTAATCCTGATGCACCCGTATAAATTACCAACTCTTAACCTGGTTCTGGCAAAACAAGAACTGGCACAATTCTCAACCTTTGTTTAAGCTCAAGAAAGGCATGCTCACAATTATCAGTCCATACAAAAGGTACATTCTTCTAGGTTAGCTTAGTCATCGATGTTGTGATTCAGGAAAAATTTTGTACAAATCTCCGATAGTAACCCGTTAACCCTAGAAAAATACGAATGTCAATCATTGTGCTAAGTCTAGGCCAATCAATGATCGCTTTGACTATGGCCAGATCAACAGAGATACCTTCAGCTCCAACCACATGACCCAAAAACTTAACCTTTGTCAACCAGAAGTCACACTTACTCAACTTTGCACACAGGTGGTGTTCCTTCAAAGTCTATAAGACTACGCTAAGATGTTTTGCATGCTCTTCTCTAGACCTTAAATAGATTCGAATGTCAGCAATGAATATGATCACAAACTGATCAAGATATGGCCTAAGCAACCACTGCATCAAGTCCATTAACATCGTTGAGGCATTTGTTGCGCCAAATGGCATAACTAGGAACTCGTAGTGCCCATTGTGAGTTCAAAAAGAGGTCTTTGGTACATTCTCTTCCTTAACGCATAGCTGATGGTACCTTGATCTTAAATCCATCTTTGAAAATAATCTAGCACCCTTCAGCTGATCAAACAAATAATCTATTTGAGGAAGAGGGTGTTTATTCTTTATAGTTACCCTATTCAATTGTCTATAGTCGATGCACAAGCGGAGATTCCCATCTTTCTTTATTACAAACAACATAGTAGCTCCCTAGGGTCATATGCTAGGTCAAATAAAACCCTTGCCCAGTAATTATTCTAGTTGAACATTCAATTCCTGAAACTCTTTAAGTGTCATACGGTAAGGAGTTATTGAGATTGGCTTATTCCCCGAAACCAACTCATCAGGGAACACCTCAGGGAATTCACAAACAACAGGAATATCCCCAAGTCTCAACTAGGTTTACCAGTATTTGCAACAACTACACTCACTAAGGCACACCACTACAGGTTGATTGGGGATCTGAAATATTATATGCTTAGCATAACAATCAACATAAGCATGATAAGCAGCTAGGCAATCCATGCCTAGAATGGCATCAAACTCGAAAAATTCTAATACTTGCAGATCTACCACTATTTCTAGGTCACCGACATGAATCACACAATGCTCACAGATCATATTGGGGTAAATATGTTCTCCAACGGCAGTACTCAATACAAGCCAAGTGGATGCCGTAAGTGGTCTAAGTTTCAATCTATCAACAACAGGTCCAGATATATATGATAACTAGATATAAATGATAAGGTAGAGTTAGCATCAATCAATACATATAAAGTGAATACCAATGTTTTGGTAGCCTCCAGATCATGCTGAGTGGCTATCTGGGCTCTTTGTCAATATCCTTGTTGGACCATCGGCTGGGCTAATAAGGTAGGACAATTCGATCTCTTGTGCCCAATCAGTCCCCCACTGGTAACAGGTGAAAGGTTGTCTCTGTACAACTTTTCTTATTCGTGTTGGTTGGCCCATCTATATTGTCGGTGTCGGTAGCCTGTACTCGAAGCCTCTGCTTCCCCTACCTCGGCCTCTGCTTCTAAGTTGTATTGCGATGTGTGGCTCAAATGTCTGAGTAGAGGTGGCTGCAACTGCCATCATTGTGGTAGGCTAGATCTGTGGGCTGCTAGTCGATCTTATAACCAACTTCCTTGTCCTATAACTCCAATTCTTCTGCCATTGTCCCTGGTGACTGGGGGTTTGTCTTGAAGTCTGCATGGTATTGCCTGGGACAATCTACATGTAACACCGTATCTTTAAGCATTGGATATGACCACCATTCTCTTGACAGTGGACTAAACCAAACGGTAGGTCAGGCCGGTGTTACATTTACAAGTACACAACTTGCATCACTTTCTATTTCAATTATTTCATGCCTTAACTTTATTTGACAGTACATAATTTAAATTTAAGAATTTTATAAAGCAATAATATAAGAAATAACTAAAATTCATAAACTCAATTAATTAAATAAAATTGAGTACATAATTTGATCTTGAAGAAAAACTATTACAGCGGAAGATTCAAAACTTGGGCAACATGCCCTTACATAGAAATTAGAAACTTGTTAAATAAAAAGAACCTAACTAATATTCATGGTCTCCATGTAAATTAATTACTTGAAAAATAGAAGGAAGGGGTGAGTACATATCTCAATAGATCTTTCTAACATTTAAATCATTATTTCAATTCAAACAAACCAAACATATCAAAAACTTTTGTACATTAGGCGATTCAAACAAAATTCTTGTTTATAGTTGACATTTAGACCAAAAGAGTCTAATCTCTGTGTTCCACATCGTTGGGAGAGATAATCACTATTGGAAACTCAAACCTAATATCTATGAAGTGGGATCACTCTTGGAAACCCAGTTCAAAATCATCAAAGGTCAGCCGGCAAGCCGGATCGGGGGTGGAACACACATGATTACACTATGCAATCCATCATCGCGCTGGTACGTGGATTGAATCATTATTTAACCTTTTCTTAGTGATAAAACATACAATATCGGATTAAACCATCGATGCAACATGTACATAGCACGAACCATCAAATATTTATTCATGGCATAGTTCAAGCATATCAGGCATCATTATTCTTGATTTCTAAACATGCATAACATGGATATTCATGGCACATCAAATAAATAAAGCATGAATATTTAAAACATATATTCAATCATTCAACTTCAAAATATCATCACATATGCAAGACTTATTCAAATTAAAATAAAGAAGTAAAAGTTAGAAATCACTTCCACCCTAAATATGTTTCTTCTGCACACCTCTGAAATCCGGCAGAGTTCTATTACTTCAAAGCTTCCAAACACTCAAGAACTCTCAAGAACACTCAAGAACAGTTCAAGATCACTTAAGAACTGAGGGGATTGCCAAGAAGAAGGCTAGAGAGAGTCAAAAGAGACTAGTATGCTCTTGACTTTGGATGAAAACAATGAGAGCACTAGGGTCCTTTATATAGAGTTTAGGGGAGTGAAATTTAGTTACTTTGGGTGGTAATTCCAAAGACAACTTTCTAATTTTCTCTTGCATATAAATTAGCAAGATCAAGTATTTAGAGTTTATTATTATTATTATTATTATTATTATTATTATTATTATTTTGCCTTGATCAAGATCAAGATCAATCTTCTCTTGATATTTTTTTTATTTTGGTTTTCTTTTCGAGCAGTGTGCCACCAAAATTTTATTTTTATTTTTTTCTTTTCTTTTCGTTCGGTGTGCCACATTTTTTTACTTTTATTTTATTATTTTTTTAAATCAATCCATATATATATATTTCGGGCAGTGTGCCCATATTTTGTTATATATTTTTTTTTGCTCGCTATATTTTACTAATATAAACCATATCTATACACATATTTAATTGCTAATTTTTGCAATCCTGTATTGCTAAAAAATTTTTTTCGACCTATATCTATAATTTAAACTTGCTAACACTTCTATATTTTTATTTTGAGATTTTTTTTATTTTCAGTATCTGAATTTTTTTATTATTTATATTATCCGAATTTTCTGAAAATTTTTCAATCTCCAATTTATATTTCTGTTCTATTTCACTTATACAATTAAATTGTAAATTCTATATATTTTGTTTTCATTTTCATTTTTTTGTGATGTATTAAATCAAAATAAACTAGCTAATTAGATAATTTATTTAAATAACTGATTAATAATATTTCTCACTTTTACTTTTCTAACCAATAAATATATAACTTGCTAATCAGGTTTTATTAATTAATTTGAGTAATAAATTTTTCATTTCTATTTTCTTTATATATATGTATATTTTAAATTCAGCTACACAATAAATTACGTCTAAGTTTTTATATAAAATATTTTAAGATATGAATTGCACTTACTGATTATTTGATGTATTAACTAAAATTACTAATTTTCTTGCAGTCAATAATATAGTTTAATTTATTAAATAAATTTACTGATTATTTAATGTACTAAATAATCTTACTAATCTTTCTCTACTAAATTTAGTAAACCTTATATAATAAACCTTGGAAAAAGATTTCTTATTTTCATCTTATATTTGTACACTATAATTTTTATTTATTTTTTTCAATTAGGCTATACATTAAAATTATGCCAACATTTTGTATTAAATAATTTTTATTATAAATGAAAGTAATTCCTTAAATTTTTTTAACTTATTTTTATTTTTTTCAGAGACCTATTTAAATGTCATTTTTTATAATTAATTCTACTTATTTGACATTTTTATTTAAATATCAAATTAAGGCTTTATTTGCCTATTTTATTTTATACCTATTGCTTTTTTTGTCAACTTTCTATTTCTTGTACGACTATGTGAATTAACCAATTTTTTTGAAATTAGTATATAATAAATTTTTTAATAAGGTTTCTTATTTTTATTTCTCTTATATATTTCTATACCTTAATATTTTAGATATTTCACATTATTTTTTTATTTTTGGGTAACTTTTCTATATCGAAATATGTACGATTTTTGCACTAAAATTCTTATTTTATTATATGTCCATAACATATTATTTTTCATTTGCCAACCTATAATTTGCATCCAAAAATTTCTTAAAATTTTTGAATTAATTCACTTAACTTATTTTATTTAATTTCATTAAACTTATTTATTTTAAATTATTTGACAAAATTCTAGGGTATTACAACCTACCCTCCTTAAAAGATTTCGTCCTCGAAATTTATGCAAATTCACTTGTGCGTCATTTTGTTAGGTATTTCTAGTAAATAGTATGCTTTTGACTAAAGTTGGTACGCCTAAGTGCTTTGAGTCTTCCTATAGCTTTCTGAGGGTAGCCTTGGGGAAGAACTTATCAAAGAAGATCTCCTTAAACTCTTCCTAGTTTATCTTTTCAATGTTGGTGTTCGTCTCTTCAAACATTCGTACTATCATGACTCTAGATTTGGTTTCTAAGTTCTTGATTTGTTCAGTGGCCTAAAGGTTTTTCTTCTAGGTTCTTTTCATGCATGGGTACATGATTTGGTCTCAAAACAATAAACAGTAAAACATGCATACCACACAATCATAAAATCAAGCTGGCACAATAAGGTTCCAAGCTTCCACCCAAGCTCAGGTTCAAGTATCTCATACCACTCTATCCCTTCTATTTAAGCTTTCACTCAGAACAGAGTCGCACCCAAATAATTTCGCAAATTGCTCGATAACTAAGGTTTCTTAGCCCACTATACTCCACCATTCCATACCAGCGAGCATAGAGAAACTCGTTCTGCCAGAGTTACCGATCATTCGCCACACATGGTCCATCAAACTCCGAGTCCAGGCTTCCTCCATACCCCCGAATTCCTATGCATCTCATACTACATAGAAACCGAAAGATACTGAAGCTTCTCGGTCTTGTGTCCTAATCAAACAATTTTCTGTTTCCACACGAGTTTTCGTCTCTAGCCTATGCCCTAGAGATTTATACTTTTGATCTACTGTGTCACCCCTGGCTACATCACATTTCAACCTAGAGTCTTTCTTTGGACTTAGGGTTCAATCTGGTTGACTTACAACCTTTGTCTAGTCAAGATACCATATTTGACATCTTTTTGACTTCTACTCACTTTTTTGCCCTAATTTTCTATCTTCTAGTTTTCTTTTATAGAAACTAAGAATGTTGTTCAATGCCGACTACTCATGTAAGTTGGTGGAACAATCTCTAGATCGGGCGATGATGTAATAAACCAAATTTTTATAACCCGTACACGTCGAAAATAAATTCTTAAATATATTAAATAAATATAAAAATGTTCAAAAACATGATTTAAATATTTGTTATAATATTTATAATGAATAAAATAAATTACATTGGTTATTTTTAATATTGGGATTTTTCAACGCGTAAATAGTGAAAATGAATTTTTAAAAAATATTAAATAAATATAAAAATAACTAGAAATAGGATTTAAATGTTTATTATAATGTTTATTAAAGAAATAAAATAAATCATGTCAGTTCAAGTTGGCGAAAAATCAGAAACTAATTTTGATACTTATGGGGGGTTTATTGAACTAATTTCGGAAAAAAAAGGGGGAGTTGGGCAAAATTTTTCTCTATAAACAGTAACCATAGCTACTGTTCATGTGCGCATACTGTTCATCTGAGTTACTGTTCATCCCTTTTAAAAACCGAAAACCGGAGGAACGAAAAAAAAAATCAAACGAAAATTGAATGAAATTTGTGATTTTGGGGCTTTTGTTTTTAGGTCACCAGAGATTCGATTCTCGCCCGGAGACAGTCAAAACGATCCAGATCGAGTCTAGAGCAATCCTAAGCATCTAAGGTAAGATTTTAAAGCCCTGAACTATTAAGATCTGAATTCTATAGTTTGAATTGCAAATTGGAATTTGAGGGTTTCAAATTTGGGATTTTTGATGTAAATCACGATCTGAAGCGCAAAGAGCTCAGATCTAGCTTGCTTGTTGTAGAATAAGTGATTCTAGACTAGATTGTGTGAATTTTGACTGTTCATTTGTGATTTTTTACGGATCTGCGAGTTTTAATTGAATCTGGCGAATTCGAAGGTGCAAATCCTTTGATAGACCATAAAACTCGATTTGTTTATCCTTTGAAGTAGGAGTTAGAATTAAAAGTGTTTAATACTTAGTTTGGAACGCATGGACTGTATTTGTGCGTGTAGTTACGGAGAAATGAAATTTGGGATTTTCTGAAGGGGAAAAATTCTTTGATAGACAAATAAAACCCAATCTAAGCTTAATTTGAAGCTAGGCTCAGTACTAAAAGTGTTCAGTTATTCATGTGAGACGTGTAGACTATGGTCTCGCGTACTGTTATTGAGAAATGAGGAAAGCTAAAAAAAAATTGCCTAGTTTTGAACTGAGAATTTAACTGAAAATTCTCAAATAATTTTGAATGAGCTTTAGAGTAAATTTTGATGCACCATTTATGTTTCATGATGCAGAGGGACGACGTTGACCGCTGTTGAGGTGATTTGCCATCCAGCAGTACTTTTTCGGATTCAGGTGGGGTTGATTATCTCTTCCTCATTCTTTAGTATTATGCGGATGTAGGATACGGAATATGATCTATGTTTAAATTCTTGTACTTAATATCATGCTAGGGATGTATGCCTTTGGTGGATTGATTAACATGATATCCTAACGTCTGGTTACTTGCTTTCTAGTACTAGGATATT
>JAJIYU010016183.1:0-12302 GCA_030144865.1 Tinospora cordifolia | reverse complement strand
CCGTTGATGATCCTCGATCGGTGCATTACTTCGCGATCGATCTCGAGCGCCTCATTGTGGACCGTTGATGATTCTCGAGTTACGCATTTGATCAACTAGCTTTCTGATCTTCACCGTTGGATGATCTCCGAGATTCGTAAAAAACTTGATTTCTCATCTGGACCACACGATAAGCATCGAACACAGTGACGATCCGATTTAGATTTTGATCTGGGCCGTGATCTGAACCGTTGGATTGAGGAGATTTAATCTGAACCGTTGGATTGACACGATTCGGTGCACCCGAACGTTATTTAAGTTTTTAATCTGATTCGTTGGATCGGACAGATTAAATCTGAATCGTTGGATCGCGTTTCTAATTACAAAATCCATTCCAAAAGCTTCTATAATCCGAATTTTAGCTAATTGGACACTTCTAAATTGATAAAAATTTAATTTTCTTGTACAATTTATTTGACTTATTTTATTTATTTTCCTCAAATTAATTATTATTTGACAAAATTTTGGGGTATTACACGTTAGGTCACTGTGGAATGATTATTTTGCACACATTTGCATACAAAACACACGTTGACTTAAAAATCGTTAGATTTAAAATCTTGAATATTAAAAATATAATAGACGCAAAGGAATGGTTTATAATTCTTAAAGGTTAAGTATTCTGAACCATCGAGGCAAGAGTTAGAACACAAGGAGGGAAATAACAGGTGGAAGTGGCTACCTGAAACTTTTCAGCATTATTTTGGTATGAATATGAAACATGACTATGTGTTTACCATTATTTATTATTTAGAAGCATGCTAGGAATGTGTGTGTCTCATACGAATGCTCGGTTGCCTTTTTATGGATTCATAGAATGCCTTGCCTTGTATGAATGTTTATTACAATTTAGAATCCATGTTATGCATGCAATGTAATGAACAATATGTCTAATGTGACTATAAGCATTATAAATTGTTTATTTATATCCATTGCCATGTTTATTGGATATTGTAATTGTGAAAATGCTTGTGGTCACTAATTTAAGATGATTAGGTGAACAAAACACATACAAGCGTAGTAATGAGGATGTTGTGGTCAAGTCCGACATCATCATGGGTATTCCTAACCCTAGGCAGGTTTCTAATTGAACTGGGACTGTGAGTCTAAGTGAGATTGCACTTCCTAGTTTGATGATTAAGTGAGACATGAACCCCAATATAGGGTTCCAAGTGTGTAATGGGCCTTAGAGCGTTACATTGAACACTCCAAACCTATGTTGGAATGCCAAGGAAGAAATCCTTTCAACCTTAATGTTAACTTAAATAATTGAATCGTTGAAATGTTTAATTCATTACAAGTGCTTGCATGTTTACATGTTGACTATTATAATGCTTAAGATGTTTTGTATAAGATCTATTAGGCTCTTGAGCTCACCCCCACTAATCTCTTTTCAGGTAACCCTTGAAGACACTTACGTTGACAAGTGAGGAGTTGCATTTTTGTAGTCATGATATACCTCATTGTTGAGGTTGTGTAGGAGTAGCGTACTTGTTGTCCACCAATTTGTAGGGAATGAAACCTGCATTTAATTCATGTTTGGTCATTTTAATTATCAATTTCAACCATGAGGCCATGTATTGTTTATTTAACTCATTTAAACTCAGGCACGGAGTTTGAGTATTTCATTTATCTTAGAGTTTAATTATGTTATTGTTTTAGACATGCCATCTCTATTTTAAATCATGCATAATAGTATTGTTTATATTCCCACACTCTGATATTTTATTGGGATGGTGTGAGGAAGGAAAGAACATAAGTAACATCCTGGTTCCCAAATATTGAAAGCAGGAGTAATCGCACTGTTCAAAGTGATTTCGTCTCAAGGTCAGATGAAGACGCCCAATCAGAGGCATATGCGACAAGATTCGAGGGCCTGGGTGTTACAAATAGTTTTCACATCACCGCCCCAATGTATGGTTATGATCTTTATAAATTTCTTTTTAGTGATAAATCACATAATTTTCAGTGTTATGTAGCATAGTTCATGTTATTATACATATTGTGCATCATTGTTCTAAGTATCATGCATATTCATGGCATATCAAATCAATAAAGCATATGCACATAACATTCATATTCAAAACACAATCACACATGCAAGCTTTGTTAAAATCAAAATAATAAAGTAAAACTTGGAAGTCGTCTCCATCTTAATTTTGCTTAGTCTATTGCTCTCAAAAATCCAAGCATTTTGATTATTTAACCTTGAAATTCAAGACTAATGAGTTATTCATATGTCACTAGTGTTCATAACTCATAATCTAATGGTATTTCATCCTATATAACCTATAATGTGTTAGGACATCACTCTACATGAGTCTAAGTGGAATCTTTGAACTATGTACTACAGTAGGGGAAAGAACTCCACAATAGTCAACGTGCACAAGTGAAAATAGGGGTTTCAGGAGCATTACCACGGTAGGATACCACGATAACCATAGTCTATAGCTAAAACTCGGTTGTGTTACCGTGAGCATTATTTTTCACAGGACATTACACTATCGCGATAACAAAATCACTACCACAATAGTCTGAGCAAAACTTCCAGGATGGCATTATCGCGGTAATCTGATCACTACCACGATAATCTGTAGGAAACTCAGTTTTATGGGTTGTTTTTCGTTGTTCCTAACTTATCTACGGCCACGTATCTTCCTAGTTCAACTTCTAGGCTTTAAAACATGAAACTTAGATTGAGATAGGGTGGTTATACCTTAGCTTGCACCTTCAAATATCTCTAGGTGATCGACACACTTACTTAGCACCAGAATTGTAATGCAAACCTGTTTCTCTCGTTCCTACAACTCTGTTGGCTTTGTAGAAAGCTACAGATGAAAAGGATGCTTAGATACTACTAGGAGAGCAAGAAGAGAACTAGTTTATTCTTGCTGAGATTAGGAGAATTGGTGCCCAAGCCTCGGTTTATATAGAGTTCAATGTAACATGGTTTGGAAAGTTTGGGTTGGCCACATGGTGGAAACCTTTCTAAAACCTTGTATTTCTTGTTTGCCACACACCATATAATAGTAAGTTTGTGTTTTAGAAGTTTTTATTATGTTTAGAGGCTTCCCACAACAAATTGGTAACTTTCCAAACTCTGTTTGTGCAATCTTTCATCACATTACTGCGGTAGCCTACCAAGGTGGTCTATCTCTATTTCTAATTCGATTTCTGGGTTTTTCGACGCATTGTCACGGTAATCAGTTGACAAGTTTCTATTTTTTATTTTTTGGGCATTCTCGATGCACTACTGCAGTAGTCAGAGCATTTTCAGAGTAGATTCTTTATGTTTCCCTCTGACTTGTTGATCTTTTGTGCATCAAGTTATATGACTATAATAACACAGTTTTATAAATTTTCTCAAAGTTTATTCAACTCTCATTATTTCATTTAATTTTCATAAAATTTTTGGGGTATTACACTTGACCCCATGCTCGAACCTCGAGCCTATGATCTTATTATCTATGTACATCTTCACATTTACCTCAAAACCCTTTGATTTAGCTCAAATTAGATAAAATTGTCTAACCCATGTCATTTCACTCATGTTTTATGTAAGGAATACAAGTTAAAGTAACAACTGAATTAAATAACTCACCTCAGGTCCCGCATATTGGTATGTGTTAACACTCGGCCTAATCCTACAATATATGCTCAGATCTATGTTATTTAAACCCAATTTCATTTTTTTTTGCGAAATGTGGTTCAATTCTAGGTCTATTGTTTCTAATCGATCTTGGTCAACTTAAATTTTACTTGGTCAAATTTGAGCAAACATGGTCAACTGATCAAACTTAATAAGAATTGATCAACACAGTCAATTTTGGTTAAATTCGGTCAACATGGTCTCAATTGGTCAAATTAAGTCAATATGGGATCAATTTGGTCAAAATCCCCATAATTTGTGCACTTACTCACATTCTAGTTACATAGTCTTATTGCGCAACATATTTTACGATTTTTCTGCGATCAAACCGTGCATCAAATTGAAGCGAAACTTTCCAAATTTAATTTACACTTCTAAATATTTACCAAAATTTTTTTCCTATATGTGTGTGTGTGTTTATTTAATCACCCTTCATTTATGATTATTACTTGTCAATTTATTTAATTATTTACCCTTTATTTTTCCCAATTTTTGCAAAATTGCCTTAAAATTTATTTTATAAATTCCAAAATATGGCTGGACACATAAAAGATGATTACACCAAAACTTAGGGTCATCATATGAATCTTAGTGGATTTCATTTTAAGTTGAATTTTTAGTGGATTATGAAATTTGAGTCTTTTATTCCTTGTTAAAGATATTTTGAAAAAAAATGATAATGAGGTTTTATATAACATGTAATGGCAAGAAAAACTTTGGTGTTTGTAGGTAAAGAATGACATAGTAACCTCCCATCTTTTGAGTGGACCTAATGATGTATTTACATGTTTCACTTCATTGTTTTATTGTGAATAACATTACTGTGCAAAAAAACCCAATAATTGTGCCCTTTAGAATGGCCTTCGGGAGGCGGGCATCACAATGTGGCAAGTGTGTGGATCGGAAAATAAATAAGAACACATGTTAGGAGCATGTGAATACCCCTATGACGTCCCATAAAGACACGATTAAGAGAGAATTGGATAACTTTGAATTTTACTAGGATTCTAAAGAGATAAACCTTATCTAATAAATTCTATCCACTGATAACTACTAAAACCTATTCTAAACTATAACTCAAACTTTATCCACAATAGGGAGCATGACATGGGAAGATTTCAAATCAAATCCCATGGTTTTATTTAAATTAGTTACAATGCTAGAACTTCTCCAAAAAAATTTAATTTAAAAGATATTGTATAAACTAGTTGCATGGAAATATATAGTATATGAAAGTAGAATAATCAATAGTGTAGATTGATTAATTATAAAATTAATATTATTTGTGCTGTAAATTATAAATTTTCAAAATTTAAGTTGCTGGAAATTATATTACAAATTAGGTTAGAATGTCAAGTTTAACAAAATTTATGTGAAAAGAAAAGAAAAAAAATTATACGCTAGGGTGTATATGTATGCTAAAAATAGAATGGATAGTGATTAAACTAAGAAATTATGAAAAATATCAATAACGTATTAATTTAGAATAATTTTTCAGACAATTAAATGGCTGAAAATTTCATTAAAAATCAGTTAGAAATAAATTAATAATTTACATTAATAGGTTATGGTCTATTCGGTTGAAAAAATAAAGGTATTAATGTAGGCAATTAACAAAAATAAATATATATTATGAAAAAAAACAGAAAAAAATATTTTTGGTAGAAAAATCAGATTTTCAACTTGCTGGAAAATAAAATATAGTAATTATAAAATGGTTAAATTTTTATTAAGATTATTAATTCACATAGAAAATAAGGGTTCTGCTATAAATAATGATTGTTAGATCCAATTACCATGTAAATTATGCATGATAATCTTAATTAAATTCTTAGAAATTAAACTAATAATGGTATGATCAATGAAAATCAACTATAAGGATTTTTATGATTAAAAATAATGTTTGATAGGTCTACATCGAACATTAGGGCAACAGTGTACTTGAAATAGTGATAGTGCCATATTATATTAAAGATCAAAATAAATTACAAAATCAGAAAAATTGAAGGTTTGGAAGATTAGAGTTACTATAAATTTCTTAAAAAAATTATTTCTACATGATTTAGGTCAACATCTCAAGTAAACGTAAACGTAGTGCAAATCTCAAGAAATTGGACTTCAAAACAGGTGGATATGATTTTTAGATTTTAAACTGTTTTTCTGATTTAAATAAAGTATGCAAATGTGTTAGTTTAGGAATATGATTTGGATAAATGTTATTAGATAATCAAGTGATATGTGCTATATGATGGTTGATGTCATATGAATTATTTATGAACAAGTGATTAATGTTTTAGATGACTTGAATGATTATGAAGTTTTCTAAACTAAAGAAGATTAATAAAAATTATAACCATGTACTAGTGCGGTAACATGCCAATTGGTGTCATCGTGTGTGTTCTAACCTAGACCCAGCTTCAGCTAGTTGCTTGATTGATGATGTATAATGAGATTTACTTTGTGATGGAATAGGGATTCTAGAATAGAGCCCATTGTTCCTAATCGATGAGATGAGTTTGAGTGTCAAGAATAGATCTCACTCCCTAGATGTGGAACACTAAGGAAAAGTTCTTTTGGTCTTAATGTCAATTGATAAACACAATCAATTATTTGAAGCACCTAATCTATGGAAGTGTTTGACATGTGAACTTTGTTTGGTTGAAATAATGGTTTAAATATTTGGAATAATTCATTTAGCTCCTAGAGTTCACCTATTTTTCTAATGTTTTAGGTAATCATTGAGCAAGAATGGTTAGGCACTCATGGGAACTCTTCTCTTCAAAATTTTCTACTATATTATTTTTGTGTTGGGCATTAGCCTATGTTTTTCTTTTAGAATTTTAAACTTTTTTCTTTTTTTTCTTGGAATAATGAAGATTATTTGACCTATCAGATTTTATTGGAAGTTGAATTTTTATTTGGATTATGAAATATGAGACTTTTATTTCTTGTTAAAGGCATCTTTTGAAAAAACAAAAATGTTTAGTTTTTATATAACGTGGTGTGGCTAGAAAACTCATTGGTTTAAGAGATATAGAATGATATAGTAACCTCCCATCTCTCAAGTGACCCTAATGTATTACTATTACATGCTTCATTTTATTATTATTATTACTATTATTATTATTATTATTATTATTATTATTATTATTATTATTATTATTATTATTATTATTATTATGCGAGGGCAACTCGATAATTGTGCCCTCTAGGATGACCATCGGGAGGCGAGGCGTTACATTGGGTTATCCTTGATCATTAGCAACATGAAAATATTCTCATTTAATCACATCATAATAGGATGGTGATAAGGAGAGAATAAAGAGAATAATTAACATTTAAAAAGTTTTAAAAAAGAAAAAGAGAATGAGGAAACTAAGAAAACAAGAAAATATCATGCATTAAGTGGAAATAGGAAGGAAATCAGAAACCAGAGCCACCCCATTCTCCATCAAGGATGTCCCACCTTCTTACACCCATCAAGTGCTAGTATTTCTTGACAATATCACATGTTTTTTCTCACTTTGATGGTCCAAAAGAAGCACAGAACAAACCCTAATGTTTGTGCAAGAGAAAACCTTACACTAGCCACTATTTTCCCACCCCCATAGATAAAACCTTGAGTGACCGCTTTGTTTTCTTTTGAACTCATCATCTTTACCTAATTCCTATCATAATCTCATCACCCTAGAGCTATCAAGGAGAGACATCCAAGAAGGAACACAAGAAAGTCAAGAAAGAAGACCTTTGAGGTGAGTAAAGTCATGATTTCCTATATTCTTCTCCTCTCTTTCTTTTTCACTTCACCAAACCACTACCTAAGCCACCTAAATCTCCATGTTTTAGCCACTATTAAAACAATTTTCTAGAACCTTTCCAACACTTGAAAATGTCCTAAAGATCAACTAGACATCATGAAAAGAGACTGTCACAAAAACCCTTCAAACTTAGCCATCTCCCTACTTGAACCCATGTTTTGGCCTACAAAGAGACTAACAATGGGACGTCCCTAAAATTCTCCGAAACCTACTTTTTTTTATCAAATAGCCCTTCAAACCACCCTTGAATAAGCACCAAAGACCCATTTGAAAACCATTTTCAAATGCTATGCAAGAACACTACAAAAGTATATCGAAAAGTCCCATCCAACCTATACTATGTATACCTCTTGGCCATGCCATCCAATTGGTGTTTATAGTTCGTGTTTTAACATGTTTTATTGTTGGAATTGTAGCCTCAAGATGTGAAAAAAGTAGGGAAAGGAGGAGTAAAAAGTCACTCAAAGAAGAAGAAGAAGAAGAAGAGGGGCTCACAAGTGAGGTCTAACACCCTTAAAACCCTAGTTTAGGGTGTTGTTTTTCACACATGCATGTCCACCATTAAGGACTGGGGTAAAGTGTGATTTCCAACATGAAAATCACCCTCATTAGATGATTTTTGAAGCAGGTAGTGGTAGCCCGACAGCTTCCACACAAACCTTGTAGGATATGTGGGAGAAAGACACCGAAGAGAGGGTGTTTTGGACACTTCATGTGCAAATTACATTGATTGAATGTATGCAGTCACATATTAGAGAATTATGACCTAATAATGGAGGAAAAAATTGTTTCAAAGTGGACAAAAGATATGGGAAAAAGCAGCCATACACACACACATATGAACTTTAGCTAAAACACCAAAAGCTAGATGTTTCAAGGCCATTTTAGTGCATATATGCATGGCTGCAAGTGTGCACACATAGAAAAACAAGGGGATGATGAGAAAAATTATGAAAATAGATGGAAACAAATCCCTAAAAATACAACCTTGATTTGGGGGTAAAATAGGCATGAAAATGCCTAAAAATAGAGTTTTCATGTGCCTTAGTGTTAAAAAACTTCGGGCTGAAAGTTATAACCCTTGTATTAAGGTTAGAAACACTTAGAAGCTATGAGGATATGGTTTAGAATTAAAGGAACATGATTAGAAATTGAAATCTTAGCCCATGGCGTTGTAAGAGACAAAACAGGTCTAAAAACCATGAAAAGGGGATACTTTCAATCTATCATTTACAAACAATTTAATATACTCTTATAGGTAATAAATAACACGTAAAATAAACCAAGAACATCTTAGAAACATGACCTAATTGCTAAAGTGGGTCCCAAATAATTAGTCATATGATATTACAAAATTGGGCCCACTAAAATAGAGCAAAGCCATGGTTATAGTGCAATGAATGCATGATGACCATGTTTATACATTAGGAGCCTCAAACTCACACAAAACAGGTCTCAAGAAGTCATAGACAATGACTCTTCGAGATTGGAATAGAAAACATAAAGAATCATGAGTCATCTAGGTACAATCAGTTCGATAGGAATAGTGATTGGAGCACTGTATCATACTCTTAAATGACAAAGAATAAATATGACTATAGAAACTTTTAAGAATACTTGGGTGTGATAAGAAACCAATAGTTGACACTAGAACTTGCTAGGTTAACTTTAGTGGATCGACATCAAGTCATGGATCTTGAGGAACATAGAATGAGAGTACATGTGGAAATGACTCATGACTCTCTCTTGTATTATAATTATTGAAACTCTGATATAAAAAAAAAGTTTATTTTTTATGAATCCTTTGATTAGGTTAATGTTGGTGCGTCTTTGATTCTATGTTGGTTTGTATGCATGAATGATTGTATGATTAGAAGCATGCTAGGGTTTTAAATTATTTAATATGCTATGATATGAATGATAGAATCTTAATGTTGATTTACTTATTGATATGATCCTTGCATGCATATAGTTGTTATTCTATTTATGGCATGCCTTCAAGTAAATAAAGATGATTAAGAAATCAAACATGTACTGCTACTGCATATCAATATTTGATTGTTGTGGGTATTGTCCATAGTGAGTAGGCTCAGTGTGGTGTGTCAGTATTTGACCACCACGGAACATTCTCTGATAAGTTCAATTAAAGCCATGTATTGATATAGTATCACTTTCGTGTATGACCACTACATAGTTTTTTTTAGCATATACTCGCATAATGACCTTGCTTTGGGATGTCCCTGATAGTTGATGCCTTTTGAAAAGGTATCCTTGAGAGTCGATACTTACTTTAGAAGGTGTCTTTAGACTATGGCCTAAATTAATAGATGTCTCATCCAAGAGAAGGAGAAATACCAAGCTTATTCTTTTCGGTCTTAATGCCAACCCAAAGCAATGAATGTTTGAATTGCTTAATGTGTTGAAAGTGCTTGCATATTGGCATTTTATCTTTTATAATGCATGAAATGTGTTTGAGATGATCTACTGGGATTTTTTGGGCTCAACCCATTTCTTTTTAATCGTTTCAAACATATACTAAATTGGGTGACCTCCTAAACTCTAATGGAGTCTCTTGATCTAGTTTGAGATGATCATGGGGCCAATGTTTATGCTTTTAGCTCATTTATCATTTATTTTTAATTAAGCATTCTGTATTGGCCAGTGGGTCCAGATTAATTAATGAACATGTTTTAATTGTATTATATGGAAAATAGTTTATGATATTAATTAACATTTTATTTATTACATTATGATAAATATTATTTGATGCACATTATGTTCATTAGTTGAGATGTGGTTTTGATGTAATATGCTCAAACTTTGGTTGACCTTATAATTTTTATTTAATATTTATTTATTTCCTTGCATTTATTACACTCGAGGGCATTTTATTTGATATTTATTTGTTCCAATTATCTTACGCCTTAAGAAGAGACTTGGGCGTTGCCAAGAATGTTACAGTGGATCATTAATAAAAACCTTTAGGACATAGGTTAGAGATCGAAATATGTTTGAAAACAAAACATTTGTCTGGTCAAGACATGAGATTGTGAGGATTTTGTATATCTGATTTCTATATGGTATGGGATGCATAGAAATTTGAGGGTACGGAGGAATTCTAGACTTAGAGATTGAAAGGCCATATTTTTTTAATGGTCGATGATTGTGGAAGACCTTGTCATCCTATGCTTAGCTAATATGGGCAGGTCGAGTATAGTCGGGCTTAGGAGGCTTTAATCATCGAGATATTTGCAAAATTGTTTGAGTATGGTAAAGTCTCTAAATGGAAACCTATGTCGTCGAGTGAGAGTGGTATGAGACACTTGTAACACCCCAACC
Organism: Tinospora cordifolia; assembly: GCA_030144865.1. Classification (NCBI taxonomy): domain Eukaryota; kingdom Viridiplantae; phylum Streptophyta; class Magnoliopsida; order Ranunculales; family Menispermaceae; genus Tinospora; species Tinospora cordifolia. The sequence goes on along the minus strand of JAJIYU010016183.1, from coordinate 1,457 downwards.
CCTAAGACTTTCAATTGGACTTAACCACAAGGCGGGCCAAGCCGGTGTTACACTTATAAGTACACAACTTGATTTCTCTTTCAATTATTTCACGCCTTATTTCATTAAATCATTCACTAAGACAAATGCATAAGAGATAAAACAAAACTTTCCAAATCTCTTATTAATTTAATAAAATAGAGAGTACAAAACTTTCTAAATTCAAAGAACTATTACAACATAAGTCTTTAGTTAAAACTTGCAACGGAAATTTAAAAAGTTGGGCCAACATGCCCTTACATTACAAATAAAAACTTTCTATTCAAAAGCAACCTAGCTAGTTTCATGCATCTTCAAGGGTTCTATTTCCTGAAAAGTAAAAATAGGAAGGATGTGCATATAGCCTAGTAGATCTTTCTAAACATTTAAATCATTATTTCAATTCAAACAAACCAAATATATCAAAAACTTTTGTAGGTTAGTTGATTCAACCAAATTTCTTGTTTAGAGTTGACTTTAAGACCGAAAGGGTTTAACTTATGTGTTCCACATCATGGGAGAAAGAATCAATCTTGGAAACTCAAACCCCCATCTAGGAAGTGGGATCATTCTTGGAAACCCAGTTCAAAATCATCGACGGTAAGCCGGTAATCCCAATCGAGGTCGAACACACACGAACATGCTATACAGCCTATCATTGTGTTTGTATGTGGTTATAATCATTATTTAATATTTTTATAGTGATAAAACACGCAATATCTGATTAAACCATCAATATAACATGTACATAACATGGATCGTTAAACATTCATTCATGGTGTAGTTTACACATATCATGCATTATTATTCTTAAATTCTAAACATGCATAGCATATATATTCATGACACATCAAATAAATAAAGCATGCATATTAAAACATATTTCTAAACAATTAACTTTAGAACATCATCACACATGCAACACTTATTCGAATCAAAATAATCAAGTAAAGATTAGAAATTACTTCCACCTTAGTTTGCAAGACTACTACAAGCTTATGAAATCTGCAGAACTTTGTTACTCTAATAATACTTCCAAATGCTCAAGAACTCTCAAAAATACTCAAGAACACTCATGAACAGTTCAAGATTACTCAAGAATTGAGGGGGTTGCCAAGAAGAAGGCTATAGAAAGAAAGAGGGAACTTGTCAACTCTTGTTTTGGGATGAAGGGAATGAGTGTAGGGGGTTTATATAGAGTTTCAAAGTGTGAGGATTGGTAGGTTTGGTTGTCATAGCATAAGAAACTTTCTAATTTCTTTTTGTGCTCACACAGATTGGCAATGAAGAGTTCTAATTTCCTTCTACATTTAATTGTCCTCGTTATCTGTAACACCCCGGAGTTTTTAAACGCACACAACTCGAAAATGAATTTTTAAAAATTAAGAAATAAATGTAAAAATGTGTGAAAACATGTTTTAAATGACTATTATATGATA
>JAJIYU010016182.1:0-12313 GCA_030144865.1 Tinospora cordifolia | reverse complement strand
TTTTGGACAGACTATGTAAATGAAATGTTATCGTTTGAATTATTGCTTACTTTGGTTTTAATGATTCCAATCATTCTGATATCGTCCCATCACATGAGGTTTGCAAAGATGACTTAACAACGGTTGGGCGAACTCCTCTTGGTGAGAGAGTTTCGTCAGACCGTTGTGCCGGTCGGGCCGCCCTTGACTCTAGGAAGGGGTCCCGACATAATGCATGATTTATCAGGTCTTATATCTCTTCTAGACTTTCAAGACACTGTCTGGGTATATGAGTGAGATATAGTGAGCTTGCGTATTGCTATGGTAACACTGGATGTGAGCAATAGTTGGCAGACGTAAGTTTTTGGTTATGGACCACTTGGCTCATGTGAGTTTAGAGGGTGGATTTATATGTTTTATTGATATGTGATCATGATCATATTGTTGAGCATTGACATCGGTTATAAACATTTGAGCATGCATCCATATGTTTGAAGAATATTTGCATTAAGTGGTAAATTAGCTTTCTTACTCACTAAGCTCGTAGTTATTTTTGAGCTCATTACTCTATATTATTGCATTTTACAAGTCGTTCCTTGTAACGACCCATATTTTTGGACATTGAATCTATGGGTTTGACATTTATTTTCATGTATGAATTAATAAATTATAAATGAAAACATATGATTTTACGACAATTGTATTAATTAATGAGTGTATCAAATAAAATGTAAAATAATTAATTAATGTTTGTAATAATAATAATAATAATAATAATAATAATAATAATAATAATAATAATAATAATAAATATTTCACAGTGAGAGTTTATTAGATGATGAAATGATTTAATAAAATAAATTAATAAAATAAATTAATTTTTATGTGTATATATGTGTGTGTGTAACACTCCATATTTTAATTTATAACATAAATTAATTTAAATAAAAATAAATGTGTATAAATATATGTATTTATATAGATTACACATGTACATATGTGTTAATTATGCCTTGTATTAAAAATACATGTTACGTGTATAAATTAATTAAACTAAATTAGTTATTAGAAAATCATTACCGTATAAAAAATATAATAAAGTGGTATTAATCATAAATTAATATTTATTAATGTGTAAACTATAAAAGATGAGTGGGAAAAAAATTAAAAAATAAAAGTCCATATGAGGTTAATTAGATGGTACAATATATATATGCATAGGTCTTTATAAAATGAATTAGAGGAGGGGATGATGAGAAAGTCTAATGAGCAACATATAATAAATATGTATGGTAGAGATAAAAAATGGGCAATTGAGCAACTTAAAGGGAATGACACTTTTGTAAAATAGGTAATTTTGTTTGGCTTTAAATATACAGTGCATTAAGTTACATGTGTTTCTCAATTCGGTGGTAGTAGGTGGAATTTTTCAATTCCTATCATTACTTCTTTTGTTTTCCAACTTCAGAATGCAAAGAACCAGAGAAGAACAAAATGCGGAGAGTAAAGAAAATCTACCCTTTTTATCAAGACCCCTTCCCTAGGCCGAAGTGCTGCCCAACTAGCACAGTGGCTCAACGAACTCACTCATCAAGTCAAGTTCGCCCAATCACTGTTAAGCCTTTCCAACCAATACTACCTAGCCATACTAGAGTAATTTAAACATCCATTTGGTAAAGTACGAGAATAAACAAAATATTACATATAGTCTTGTTCTCAAAAGTAAATAGTTTGACCATTGGTTAGAGACATATAAGTGACCAACCTCTAATAGGACAAAAAAAAGTAGAATCACCAAGGGAATTATGCTATCACTAGGCCTTTTCCTTTGTCAGCTGCTAAAGAATTGAAATGTTAGTAAAGTAGTGAGCCTAATATATATGCAATGTGGCTTAGTGAGTAATAAAACTAGTATGTCACAAATAACTTGCATTCCAAAAACAATGCACGTATGCATGAATAGTAGTGACAGAAACATAGCATATAGTAAAAATAGTTATAAACAATGCAACAATTAAAGAAAACTAGTTTAAAAACATGTAGCTTAAACTTGTATTAGGATTAAGGTTCAAGTCATCAAACACAACCCTATGGTTATTGCTCAAGTGGGTCACGAATTAGGCATACCAACCACTCAAGCAGGTCATGAGCTAGGCTTATTCATTGAATACCCTCACCCAGTGCTCCATCCTCAAGTGTTGTACTCGAGCGGGTTTGAGGCTAGGCAGACTGATCATATACCCTAACCTCGATGCTCGAACCTCGAGTCTCATCCCAATCATATCATGTACCCTAACCCCGTACTTGGACCTCGAGCCTAAGGTCTCACTATCGGTGTACAACTATATATACTTCAAAATCTATTAATGTAGCTCAATCATAAGAAATTCATACAAATGATGTCATATCAATCATATTTTATGCAAAAAATACAGTTAAAGTAAAATCTTAATTAAACTACTCACATCGGGTCTTTCGCATCGAAGTCCCATCAACATTCGGCCTAGTCCCGCCGTATACACTCAAATTTGCATCGTTAAAACTCAATTTCAATTTCTTTGTAAGATGTGTCTCAATTCTAGTTCAGTTGTCCCTAACCGGTCTTAGTAGACCCAAATTTGACTTGGTCAATTTGGTCAACAAGTTAATTGGTCAATTAGTCAAACTCAATCAAAATTGGTCAACATGACCAATTACCAATTTTGGTCAAGTTTGGTAAAAATGGGTCAACTTGGCTCAAAATAAATCAAATTGATTGAAATTTCCAATTTTTTCACACTTAGTCAAATTTTCAACTCTTTGTTCTACCTACGCAACATATTTGTTAATTTTTTTGCGATCAATCCGTAAGTCAGATTTGCACAAAACTTCCAAATTTAATCTATATGCCCTAAATATTTTCCAAAATTTTAGTTTTCAATTATTAGACTCTATTTGATATGGTTTTTAAGTCGGATAACAAGGACTTTAATTTTGGGCCTTTTTGTTCTATCTGCAGAGTAAGTTTTCAATTTTCCTGTGATTAGTTCGTATGTTGGATTTGCGCAAAAATTTTCAGATTTCACCTATACTCCCAAAATATTTACCAAAATATATTTTTGAGATTTTTTGACTTTATTTGATATGGTTTTCAATCAGGATATCAGGAACTTTTGTTTCCCGAGTTGCATGTGATAGACAGTTACTAGTTGCATAATCTGACCCACTTACCCAACTCGGATTTGGCTGAAATTTGGTACACTAGTTCTTGGAATATCTAGTAAGGTCTTCACAAAATTACAACTCAAATTACCTAGTTTTGGTCATTGAACCGATCCCCCAAATTTTCAGCCAACTTACAAAAATTTTTGGGTTCATGTTTTCCATTGTTTTTCAAGTATATATCTCTCCCATTAAACTTCCAATCTAAAGGCTATTTCTTGCATCTATTACAAGAATTAAGATCATAGAAAATTCACTAATTAAAATCCATTCAAAACAGCAAGCAAATGTGTCTAAAATCTCATTCAAACACACTCTCCAACACTTGGTATGCATTTACAAACTCTAAGATTTTTTTCTAAGTGTCAAAACAACTATCTAACAATGCACCTTTGCATTCATATAACTTCACGAATACAAGAGTTTATGAGATGAGATTTATACCTTCCTAGATCCTCAAGTGTGAGGTTTAAACACACCAAATTTTGGCATGATCGGACACTCTTAACGACTTCAACCGTTGCCTTGAAGTTGCTCCCAAAACGTGTTTTGTTGTCATAGTTTGCCAGCAACCGTTTTCATCACCTCAAAAACCATGTTCCAGATATCAATTTTTGTTTTCTATCAATTTTAGATTGAAGTAGGCCTTGAGAGGATCAAAATGAATGGTCTTATCTCAAAATCAGACCTCAGATGGGTTAGGAACTAGCCTCTCAAAAATCGGATGTACACACTTTTCTAACAGTTTCAGCTTGCAATTATGTCGACCAGCATGCTTTCATGGTCATTTTAGTCTCTAATGGCAATGGTATTTGACCAATGGCTTGCATATTCTTGAAGAGGCCAGTGAGAGCTTTTCAAAGACCCCAAGATCATAAAAAACGAACATGGGATGAGGATGATATGATAGCTCAAAGTTGGGTGTTCGCAATTGGTTTTCTATAGAAAACTAGCTTTGTTGTAGCTTGAGGGGTGTTTGCATGGTTCAAACCGTGCCATGTGTCCACTCACATGACTTGGGTGTGGCCTAGCATGGTGCCCCCATTGACCAAAATTGTGGGGGCTGGTCGACAGCACTGTTAGTTGTCGAAAATCCTAGCTCAGAACAAGCAAAAAGTATGAGTTTGCTAGAAATCTTAAAATTTAGAGGGAGAAGAGGGGGATAGAAAGGATACGATGCATGGACCTCCCAGCACATGGGCCGCCCCATGCAATGCAGCCCAGTGGGCTGCTCAAGCACACTCTCCCTTTTTTTTCTTTTTTTCTTCCTTTATATACACACACACACACACAATTTTTTTCCTCCTTTACTAACTCTCATTATTCTTATTATTATCATTATTATTGTTATTGTTGTTGTTGTTATTATTATTATTATTAGTAATTTATATACATTCAACCCAAAATTAATATTTTTCTCTCAAAAATCAAATAATTACCTAAAAATTCATTATTCCTTTCTAAAAATTCAAATAAATTATCCAAAAATTATATTTTCTCTTAAAAATCACATTTCTTAAAAAATTTACGCATCCTCTTCCCAAAAGTCATATTTCTCAACTAACCTAATTTTCATCAATTAATGGGTAAAAGCATTGACAATTGAAATTTCATCATCGAAATTTACAATGGTGTAGATAATACAACTCAATGAGCAATACTCATCAACTTAGGATAACATTGGATCATAAACTCTTCACTTTCTTATGTATCCTGATCAATATCGTGGAACTGTCAATGCATTCGTACCATTGGTATCTCCTTGTTGCACAACTTCCTCACAACTCGACCGATGTTGGTCGTAGGCATCTCATTGTATGTACAGTCCTCTTGCAACTCAAGGTGCCTCCAATTAATAACATGCGAGGGATCGGGGTGATACTTCCTCAACATAGAAACGTTGAACAAATGCACACCCGATAGCTGTGGCGGCAATGCTAGTCGATAAGCAACAGGGTCTATCCTCTCAAGGATCTCAAAAGGCCCTATATATCTTGGTGCGAGCTTCCCTGAAATCCCAAAGCATTTTTGCACCTTTCGAAGCAAAATACGAAGGAGGACATGGTCGCCAACCTCAAACTCAAGGACCCTTCTTCGGTTATCAGCATAACTTTTCTGTCGGTCTTGAGCAACCTTCAGATTCTACCTGATCCTTTGTATCTTCTCATTGTGCTCCTGTATGAAGGCGGGGCCCAAGACTACTTTGTCACCAGTCTAAGCCCACTAGGCAGGGGATCTACATAGTCCATCATACAATGCCTCAAATGGTGCCATCCCTATGCTCAAATGGTAATTGTTATTATAAGCAAACTCGCACAAGGCCAAATGACCCTCATAGCTACCACCAAAATCTATAATGCAAAAGCATAACATATCTTCCAAAATTTGGATCATTTGCTCAGACTGACCATCAGTCTGTGGATGAAATGTTGTGCTAAGGTTCACTTTTGTCCCTAACTGAGTATGCAACGCTTGCCAAAATTTGGATGTGAATCTAGCGTCCCTACAAACACAATGGATAAGGGGACGCCATGAAGCCTCATAATCTTTTTAATGTAAATACGAATCAACTGCTCCATTGAATCCTTAGTATTCATAGGAAGAAAATGAGTTGACTTCGTCAAGTGATCCACAATTACGCAAACAACATTATGCTTCCTTTGTGTACAGGGTAATCCTATAACGAAGTCCATGATAATGTGTTTCCACTTCCACTCTGGTATAGATAAGGGTTCTAATGATCCACCAGGTCTCTAGTGATCAGCCTTAACCTATTGGCACGTATCACATCTCTAGATGAAGACTACTATATCTCGCTTCATTTTTATCCACAAATATGTGTGTTTTAGTATCTTGGTAAATCTTATTGGCACCTAAATGAATGAATGGTGTAGCTTCTCAATCACACTACGACTCAGGCGAACATCATCTGGTACCCATAGTTGTCCCCTAAACCTTAGTGCACCTTGTGAATCGAGTGACTACTCTCTACGAGAAGTGTCATCTACCCAAGCTTTGACCATATAATAGTTTGCATCATGAGGCTGTCCCTCCATGATCTCTTGAACTTGAATTGGTCGGGTTGTAATCTGTGCACCGACTCTGGCCTCGGAAGATGTCTCATGGATACTCATAATCATGGCAAAATCAATTGTCATCAACATATGAGACATGTATCTAGCTAGGCATGTAGTGTTGACCCATTTCCTACTCAAAGCATTAGCTACTACATTAGCCTTCTTCGAGTGGTACTCGATAGTGAATTCATAGTCCTTCAATGGCTCCATCCATCGCCTTTGTTTCATGTTCAAATCCTTCTGTGACAATATATACCTAAGGTTTTTATGATCCAAATAGAACGTGAAATGCTCGCTATAAATATAGTGTCGCCATATCTTGATCGCGAATACTATTGCTGCCAGCTCTAGGTTATGTACAGGTAGTTCCTCTCATGAACTTTCAACTGTCATGAGGCAAAAGCAACAACCCTGTCATCCTGCATTAACACAAAACCCATGCTTATTTGTGATGCATCAGTGTCTATAGTCAACTCTCGACTAGGCTTTGGCAACACTAGTACTGGGGCCAATGTCAATTTCTACTTAAGCTCGAGGAAGGCATTCTCGCAGTTATCAGTCCATACAAATGGAGTATCCTTTTTTGTTAGCTTCGTCATCGGAGCTGCAATCCTCAAAAGGTTCTAGACAAAACGACGATTATAGCCTGCTAAACCCAAGAAGTTGTGGATTTTAGTCATTGTGGTAAGCCTTGGCCACCTGATAATCGCTTCGAACTTAGTGGGGTCAATAGAGATCCTCTTAGCTCTAACCTTGTAACCCAAAAATTGGACATTTGATAACCAAAACTCGCACTTGTTAAACTTAGCATATAACCTATGCTTCCTCGAGGTCTGTAGTGTGATCCTCAAGTACTCGGATGCTCCTCATGAGACCTCGAATAGATCAAGATATCATCAATGAAGATGATCACAAAGGCATTGAGATATGGTCAAAAAACTCTTTGCATGAGGTCCATAAACATAGTTGGGGCATTTGTCAAACCAAATGACATAAATAAGAACTTGTAGTGCCCATATTTAGTGCAAAATGCAGTCTTTTGTATATCTTCTTCCTTGATTCTTAGTTGATGGTAGTCAGATCTTAGATCAATCTTTGAAAACACCTTAACACCTCTAAGTTGATCAAATAAGTTGTCAATACGTGGAAGATGATACTTATTCTTGATCGTCACCTTGTTCAACTGCTGGTAGTTGATGCATAAACAAAGGCTTTCATCCTTCTTCTTCACAAACAATGTTGGAGCTCCCTAAGGTGTCACATTAGACGAAATGAAACCCTTACTCAACAACTCCTCTACCTGGAACTTCAATTCATGTAACTCCTTAGGTGTCGTGCAGTAAGGAGGAATCGATATAGGTTGTATCCTCGAAATAACCTTGATAATGAAGTTGATCTCCCACTTAGGAGCCAAGCCAGGTAGATCCTCAAGGAATACATCAGGAAAATTCCTAACGACAAGGATCTCATTGATACTCATTTTGAAGGTGCCTCGTCTATAGTGGTCAAGCTGGCAAGAGTGTCATATCGCGTTGTGTCACCAATCGACCATGGGTGCTCTACCTATCAGAACCTCTACCCTGAAAGACAATAATGGGTTGCCCTAGATCCTAGAACACTACCTTCTTGACGAAGCAATCAACAAGTGGGTGGTATGCAGCTAGCCAATTCATCCCGAGTATAGCATCGAAATCGAGGAACTCTAACACTCGAAGGTCCACAATAGTCTCAAAGTCCCCCAATCTAAGTACGCACCCCTCACATGTCATGTTGGGGTAAATGCGCTTCCCAATAGTAGTACTTAATATCAACCAAGTAGAAGCCCTAGCTATACTAAGTCCCAATCTATCTACAACACACCCGGAACTAAAAGACAATGTATAACCAACATCAATCAGTATATGTACAGATGAATCATCAAGTGTAATAGTACCTTCTACCAAGGTCCTCATTGAGTCAGGGTCAGGTCGGATAATCGTCTGTGCTCTGTCTCTGATGGCTGGGGTGGAGGAACTTGGACCTAATCCAAGAGTCAGACACTCAGACCTCTTGCGCTGGACCTGTCCAAACTAGTAACATGTAAGGGGCTGCCTCTATCCACCTTGGTAACCCTAACTCAGTCCACGAGGGCTTGGACCCCCATTGAATGTACTCTATTGCTCTGTATGAGGTTGTGACTGAATAGCAGTGGCCGCAAGTGCAACTACCATCGTAACGGCCTAATTGGGAGCTGTGCTCGATTGTTCCGCTAAAAACTTCCTCTTCTTGAGCCTCTAGTGATAACCACGCTCCCTATAACTTTCAAATCCACCTCAGTATAATGGTTGAGCATGTAACTATGTCTGCTGCTATGGCCGTGGTTGAGGAGTGTCACTCAATACAATGGAAATCTCAAGGTGCCCATCCAACCTGTCCATCTCATACTATAGGACTTCCCTTTGGATCTCCTCTAAGGTTCGACCCTAGATGTAAAATTTGCTTGTTTGATAGTGACACTCAGCCTTCGTCGATAGAATCTAGCTCTCTCTCTCGGCTCACCTATCAACCAAGGTGCATATGCCTCCGACTGTAAAAACTGATGGGCATACTCCGTCACTGTCATGGTCCCTTGGCGCAAGCTAAAAAACTCAATTTTCTTACGTTCTCACTCAGCCTTCAAAACATAAGCCTCAAGGAAAAGCTCTCTGAATCTGGCCCAAGAAGTGATTTGGCCCTCTATACTCCTTGTAAACTGCCACCATCTATTAGCCTTGCCCTCTATCATATGGACTGATAATAGAACTCGGTTTTCCTCAAATAATTATAGGGTCTCAATGTTCTTCTCCATGTTCAGCAGCCAATGCTCTGTTGCTTCTAAACTAAAATCACTTGTGAACATCGTAGTGTGAAAATCCATAAAGCTCTTGAGGAGCCAGGCATAGGCTCTCTCATCTCCTAGTTTGTCTTGGGTCAGGCCAACTAGAGCTACTACAACCTCAACTAGTAGCTTTGGACCTAGTGGTGCAGATGGAATAGGTGATGGCATCACAATAGCTGGAGTGATGGTCGCCACGGGTGCAGTTGGAATAAAAGGTCCTGCCAATGTGGATGGCTCATCAATCTATCTCTCAGCCTCCAATCTCTTGAGTTGCTCCATTAATAAGGTTGTTTGGGCCTGCATAGCCTTGTTAGACGCCCTAATCACTGTCTTGAGCCTCCTTATGGGGTCTTACACAAGTTGAGTCAAAGGTGGTGGAGGTGGTGTCTACTCCCTAGGCATGAGCGGTGGTATGCCCCGCCTGGATAGTGCTCTACCATACTTGGGCGACATCTTTATCCGCATTTCAAATTGAATTATTGGCCATTCATCCATTTAAAATAGACTCGACCTAAACATTAAGTAACAAGCATTATGTTTGAGATATGATTTATTATTGATAGTTTCTCCTTTAAATTTGTGGTTTTGTTTACTTTTTTTATTCATCTGATGTTGCCTAAGTCCTTCATTTATTCATGTTCTTCAATCTTGAACCTACTCTCTGATACCAAACCTATCAAGACCCCTTCCCTAGGCCGAAGGGCATCCCAACCGACACGGTGGCTCAATGAACTTACTTATCGAGTCAAGTTCGCCCAGTCACTGTTAAACCTTTCCATCCAATACCATGTAGCCACACCAGAATAATTTAAACATCCATTCAGTAAAGTGTGAGAGTAAACGAAATATTACATACAGTCTTATTTTCAAAAGTAAACAATTTGACCATTGGTTACAGACATACAAGTGACCAACCTCTAATAGCACCCAAAAAGAAAAGTAGAACTATCTAGGGAACTAAGCTATCACCATGCCTTTTCCTTTGTCAGCCGCTGAGGAACTTAAAATGTTAATAGAGTAGTGAGCCTAATATGCAACATGGCTCAATAAGTAGTAAAACCAGTATGTCACAAATAACCTGCATTGCAAAAACAGTGCATGCATGCATGAATAATAGCAACAGAAACATGGCATGCAGTAAAAATAGTTATAATCAATGCAATAGTTAGTGAAAACCAGTTTCAATACATGTAGCTTAAAATTGTATTAGGACTAGCGTTCAAGTCATCAAATACAACCCTATATTCATTGCTCAAGTGGGTCATGAGGTAGGCGTACTGGCCACTCAAGCGGGTCATGAGCTAAGCATATTCATCGAATACCCTAACCCTGCGCTTGGTCCTCAAGTGTCGTACTCGAGCAGGTCTCGAGTCTAATCCCAATCACATCATGTACCCTGACCCTACGTGTAACACCCCAATTTTTTATTGGACTTTTGTTCTCGTGTTTCATCACGTATGAATCGTCGCCCGATGAAAATCGAGATGCTACTAAAATTCTCTTCTGTCAAAAATATCTTTTCGTCAAAATACAGTTCGTAATCTTTAATTCTCAAGTCTAAGTCCATAAACATATCATGTACAGTATAGAAAATCATAGTAAGTCTTTCAAATAAATCGTAAGTAAAGCAGGGGAAACACTTTTCAAATTATTTAGTTAAATCAATTTGTTACACGAGGAAAGCCATCGAAAATGAAACAATTGAAATTAAACCAATGAAAACACGTTACAATAATCCAGTGAAATATCTAAAGCAAGACTTCCAAATCACCTATCCCCGACGACCTCCCCATGAGGTGTCCAATTCAGAGTGCGGGTCTTTTGACGTGGTTAGTAGATCCTACGTCCAAGTGTACCTGAAAAATATAATAGGTGAGCTCGAAAGCCCAGTGGATCATTCCTACACATCACAGGCATTATACAGACCCAATCCAAAATATTACAAGCACTTTCAAACATTAGGCGTTTCGAACATTCATTTGTTCTGGCTGTAGACTAAGACCGGAAGAGGGTTGAGATGTCTCTCGGTATTCCCTGTGATCCAATTCAATCATAATCATAGAGGCCTCAGATGGTACCATCTAAAATCAATCATGTCTTAGTATCACAGTCCGAGAGAGATATTAACTACGGAGTCATGTCATCTCCCAAAGACTTCAAGCTGACATAATCAGCTCCAGGGTGGGAATACCTACGATCCGCCTTTCGACTCGACAATCGCATCGGTACGTAGATTCTTAATAAACCTTCGTCTTCTTTTAGTTTAATACAGTTGATTCAATCACTCCAAAGTATCATTCATATCATGGCAAGCAAAACAAATAATATCCAACATTGGCATGGTAAAGTAAATGATCAAACGATGAAATCTAAAAGCATAGTCTCATATACAAGCATGTCATGATCAAGAAACCAGTCATCACACAACATTTGATAATACCAACGATTTAATTCAAATTTCCTAAAAAAATTAACAACCTAGAATCTATTCAAACAAATGTCTTGAATTTTAAATCCGCATAATACATGTAAGAGAGAAAATCACGCCCACCTGGTCTTGAGCAATGTCCTAGCTCTTTTGTCGCTAGAGATCGTCCTAGAACATTTTTATCTGCAAAATAGTTATGACGCATAATTTCTCAATTAACATTTCTATTATTTCCTACTAATAATTTTCATAAGGAATTAAACAATTCTAGGGATTTTTTTATGTCATTACTAAATTAAGTGCTCTTTTATTTTTCTTTCTTTTTATTATAGTTAACTCATTCCCAGAATAATTACGAACAAAATAAGACTTCTATTTGACGAATCTTTAGTTTTATGCTACTCATAAAATTTTATCGAGATTACTTATAGCGCTAGTTCGAATAATTATTATTTAGTTATTTTTTCAATTTAATATTTATCTACGTTAATAGTTGAGTACTTGAATAAATAGTTTCTAATTTCTTTAACTATTTAATTTAAATATTTAACCACATAAAGATACATTATTTAATTCTTTATTTTCCAAACCTTAGTATTTTGTCATTATAAGACTTTATTATTCCAACCGATGCATATCAATTTGTTCGTATTATCTTTAATTCAAGTTATAATGATGATGAACCTTATAATAGTTTCATCTTTGTCTAAAAGTACTAAAATTACATCAATTAAATATCTTTTTAATTTTCTTGATTAACTTTAGATCATT
>JAJIYU010016181.1:0-12297 GCA_030144865.1 Tinospora cordifolia | reverse complement strand
ATCCCAATTGAACTTAACTCCTTTCCGGGTTAGCTTGGTCATAGGTTCTGCTAGTTTAGAGAAATCTTGTATGAACCTTCTGTAGTATCCAGCCAAGCCTAAGAAACTCCTGATTTCCGTAACTATCTTTGGTTGTTTCCAATTCATGACAGCCTCCACCTTCTCGGGATCCACAAAAATGCCTTCTGCTGATACTACGTGGCCAAGAAATTTGACTGTTTTCATCTAGAATTCACACTTGTTGTATTTGGGATACAGTCGGTGTTTTCTGAGTGTTTCTAACACAATCTTCAAGTGTTCTAAGTGTTCTTCTTTGGACTTGGAGTATATTAGGATGTCGTCAACAAATACCACGACAAACTGGTAAATGTATTGCCTAAATACTCGATTCATTAAGTCCATGAATGCTGCCGGGGCATTGGTTAGACCAAAAGGCATTACTGTAAACTCGAAGTGACCATATCGAGTTCTGAAAGCAGTCTTGTGAATGTCTGTTTCACGGATTCTCAACTGATGATAGCATGACCTAAGGTCAATTTTTGAGAAATGAGTGGCTCCTCTTAATTGATCAAAAATGTCGTCTATCATTGGTAAAGGGTATTTGTTCTTTACCGTTACTTGATTCAATTTTCGATAGTCGACACAAAGTCTCATAGATCTGTCTTTTTTTTTCACAAACAATACTGGAGCCCCCCAAGGTGATTCACTTGGTTTGATAAATCCTTTTTCTTGGAACTCATCTAATTGGATCTTCAACTCGATTAGTTCTACTGGTGCCATACGGTAAGGAGGTATAGCTATGGGTTTGGTTCCAGGTTGGAGTTCAATCTTGAATTCGATGCTTCTAGTTGGTGGTAGTCCAGACAAGTCATCAGGAAACACATCTTCATAGTCCTGGATTACCTCTAAATTCCTTATTTCTTTTGGTCCTTCAGAGTCTTCCTTTAAGAAGTTTTCAAGGTCTTCATTTTGCTTTAAGCAGTTCAACATGGCTATCATTGGGCTCCTAGGCAATTTATGAATATCCCCATCTATCTTGAAGGTTTCTCCTAAGGGCAATGTTATCGTTACTCTTCTCTTAGGACAATCTATTTGTGCCTGGTACTGGTCCAACCAATCCATACCCAATATCACATCATACCCGTGGAATGGTAGTACACGAAAGTCGGGTGAAATCAGCTTACCCCCAAACCTAAGGTCACAGGTACACATTTGCTTTGATGTAACAGAAGTTCCTGTAGGTGTTGATACATTCAACATTATAGGCAAAGTCTTTGTTACTAGTCGTAATCTATTAACTAGTTCTTCAGAAACAAATGACTTTGAAGCACCCGAATCAAACAGCAGTTTCACAGTAGTGTTAAATAACAAGAATGTACCTTCGACAGCAGGGATTTGGTCTTCCGTGGCTTCAGCGATAGCAAATACTCTCGCCTGGTTTTGCCCCCAGCCTTGGTTCTGATTTTGTGCTCGACCCAGGTTTTGATTTTGCCCCTGATTGTTATTTTGTCGAGGCAGTTGTTGTTGAGCACGTACATTCTGTTCTCCCCCTTGATTATTTGGAGGTTGTTGTTGTTGTCGCATCTAGGTTTTGCTAGAACAAAACTTCGATAAGTGCTCTCGCTGATTACAGTTGAAGCACTGCCCTTGTCGTCTTGCCAACTCTAACTGTTATTCTATTTTAGGTCGATTTTGCCCTTGAGGCATATTGTTCCTGTTATTCTGGTTGGTATTCCTTCTCTTCGTATCTCTTTGGTGATCTCTGTCACCTCCTGGTCTCTTATTTTTGTTTCTAAGCCTTTGTTCAAAATTCAGCTCTTATTAAAGGGTTAATGCCTTGTCTACTATTTCTCTATATGGCTTTAGGGAAGTGGTTTTTATTAATTTTCGGATCTCAATCTTGAGACCCTGGGTGAATCTATTGGCTTTCCTTTTCTCATCCCTGATCAAATCTGATGAGAACTTAGCCAGTTCAGTGAACTTCCTCTCATATTCAGCCACAGTCATGTCCCTCTACTTTAGTTGAACAAAGTCCTCCTGTAGCTTCTCCAAAGTCCCTTCCGGAAAGAACTTTTCATAGAAGATTTCTGTAAAGTCATCCCAGCTCATATCATCAACATTTGTATTAGGGTCCATCCTCACCATACGCCACCAACTTCTGGCTAGTCCTTTAAAGTGGTGCGTGGCTAGTGGCACTCGTCTGGACCCAGTTACCTTCATCACATCGAGGATTTCCTCCATCTCTTGGTACCAGTGGTCTGCTGAGATGCTATCTGTAGTACCATCAAAGGAAGGAGGGGTGAGCTTCTTCATCTCTATCAACATCTTCCTTTGTTTCTCATCTTCTAAATTCTCTTCAACCCTCTGATTTTCAGGATCTTGAGCCACAGGTGCTGTCCGTTGAACCTGCATCGGTTCAGGTACTTGAGGCTGAGGGGCCATCTGAGGGATTATCTGTGGAAGTGCCCTCAATAGTTCATCTAGTACTCTTATTGACATTTCATTCATCATTTCCCCATCCGGGCCTCCGTTCCCGCAGACAGTTCCTGTTCTCGTTGTTCACTTTCATCAGAAGTGCTGGATCGAGTAGTCTACTTTCTTGTTCCAGCCATTATCTATAAATTCAACACTCGGTCAGTTTTTGCCACATCAATTGTTCGTACTATCATGACTCTAGATTCATGTCTCTATGTCTTCGATTTGTTTAGTGGCCTAATAATTTATTCTTCTAAGTTCACTTTTGTTTTTGGGTATAAGAGTTGGTCTCATACAAATAGTAAGATCATCATGCATTAATCATTCAAGAATTCATGCTAGCATAGTAAAATTCTAGACTTCCGCCCATGCCTCCAGGTCTGTACGTCCCATACCACCCTTGCCCTTTGACATAGACTTCCACCAAAGATTTCACTATACCCAATCAATTTCGCAAATGTCTCGATTTCTAAGGCTTCCCAAGCCTCACTATACTTAACTGTCCCATACCAGCCAAGCATAGGGAAACAAGTTCATCCAAAGCCACCGATCATTCACTAAACATGGCCCATCATTCTTTGAGTTCAAGATTTCTCTATATCCCTGAATCTTATTCGTCTCATACCACATAGAAACCAAAGATACAGGATCCTCCCGATCTCGTGCCCTCACCAAACAAGTGTTCATTTTTCACACATTTGAAGTCTCTAGCTTATACCCTAAAGGTTTATTCATGATTCACTGTGCCACCCTTGGCAACCCCCAAGTCTCTACTTAAGGTCTCTTCCCTAGACCTAGGTTTTCAAATCCTTGTTGGCCTTTCATTTGGACCATAGTGAATTTCTAGCCCTCAATTACCACCTCCTTGTTTTATCTCGTAAGAAAATAAGTGTGTTCTTCAACTCCGACTACTCGTATGAGCTGGTGGGACAACCTCCAGATCTAACGGTGAGACTGAAGTCTACTTAGCAACCGAGCTTTCTAGAACGAGATAACCCATCTCCCTTTCAATGTTTAGCTTTACTCGGGACAAGGCTTGCCTACTATCAGCTCAACTTGTAATCTTTGTATCCAAACAAAACCGTTGAAAACATATATCTCTTTTCCAAAACAATTTTTCAAAATCATTTCAGTTTCCAAAATAGGAGGTATGGCTTCTAGATTAAATGAATAAATAGTCGTACCAGACAAGTCAATTCCTTCTAATTCTTGCCTAAGGCATCTAAAGCCTAGGCTCCAATACCACATTTGTAACACCTCGCCTCCCAAGTCTCATCTTCCACATCATCTGATGGTTTAATTCTCTTTGATCAAAATCTTGGGATGCCCGAGAGACAGGCCCGTGCTACATTTTCTTCTTCTTGGACCCAAATCCATTAGGGTTCCTGTGTACATTAGTCTATGTACAAAATGACATCATGGAAAATAAAATTCTTCATTTATTCATTCGAAAATTTCAAGTACAATAATCCATTACAGCGAAAAATAAATTCAAAGCTGAAATACATGATTTAGCTTGAGCTGATGCACCCTACATTGAAATAAATAAAACTTTCAATAGATAAATCTCCTCACAAGTTGATTAATTCCCTGTGATGTGAAAAATAGGGGAGGTGAGCTAAAAAGCCCAGTGAATCATTCCATCTATTTAATCCATTATTTCAACCAGACAATGCAAGTATATCAAACACTTTTAGAGATTAATTCGATCCAACCAATATGTTATTTTAGTCATAATTTAGACCGAACGGGAATAACCTCTGTGTTCCAGATCTAGGGAGAGATATCAATTCGCGAACTATTTAGAATAGCTCAAGCAAAGAATAACTGGAACTAAGGTTGCCAAGAAGGAGGCAAAGAGAGAGAGAGCAAGAGAAATTTTCAACTCTTGTCTTTGGGATGAATGAAATGGGTGGAGTAGGGGGGTTTATATAGGGCCTTCTTCTAAATAGTGTCTCTATCTTTCCAATGTGGGATTATCACTTCCTACATATGCATACTTTAACATCTCACAAAATGAGATATTTATTCATGAATGCATTTCCTTTACACATATACTTCTTTATGTATCTTACCATCATACTAAACGAAATATTATTTTCATGAGTGCATCTAATAAATACTTTATACACATACTTTTCTATATTAATATCATACTAAAAATACTATTTTCTTATTCAAATAGAGAAGTATATATTTACCCAACAATTTTATATGTCTAATATTAATCAATGTATATTCCTTTATACTTCTATGTTAACTAATTAATTGCATACCAATGACAAATATATATATATATATATACGTATATGTGTTTTAAACTCAAATTTCAGTTATTATGTCACTAAAATTTCAGGTATTACATATTAATCAATGCATATCCCTTTTATACTTCTATGCTAACTAATTAATTGCATATCAATGACAAATGTATATGTATATATATATACGTATATGTGCTAATAAAATGTGTTTTAAACTCAAATTTTGGTTATTATGTTACTAAAATTTTAGGTATTATAAAATCAACGTGGCTCAGTGAGTAGTAAGACCAGCATGTCAACCATAACCAACATTCCAAAATAGTGCATGTATGCATGAGCAGCAAAAATGACATAATATTTGAATGCATGGCATTGTATAAAAGCAGTTGTGAACAATGCAACAGTTTCAAAAACATCTCAAATACATGCTAGTTAAAAACCGTATCTAGGCTAGGATTAAATTAGCAAACCCAACCTATGGTAATTGCTCGAGTGAGTTTTGAGTCAAACGTACTGGTCACTCGAGCGGGTTGTGAGCTAGGCATACTCATCGAATACCCTAACCCCAATGTACGTCCCTCAAGTTTTGTGACTCGAGTGGATTCTGAGGCTAGGCGCATTGATCATATACCTCTATCTCGATGCTTGGCCCTCTAGCCTAAGGTCTCATTGCCTGTGTACATCTACAAATTTCAAAATCAATCGGATGTATCTTAATCTCATGAAACCATTTAAACCATGCAATTTCACACAAGTTTTATACAAGGAATACAAGTCACAGAAAACACTTGAATCAAATTACTCACCTCGAGTCCCGTGCACCAATATCCCGTTAACAACCGGCCCAGTCCCGCAGTGCTCACTCTAATATGCATTATTTAAAATCAATTTTAGTTCTCTTTAGGATGTGACTTAATCCCTTGTTCTATTGTTCCTAATCGATCTTGACCGACCTAAATTCGATTCTATCAAATCTAGTCAATCGGTCAAACTTGTTCAACAGGTCAAACTTGGTCAAAATAGGTCAACATGATCAATTTTGGTTATCCTTGGTCAATTTGGGTCCCATTGGGTCAAGTTATGTCAAATTGGGCCAAGTAAGCAAAAATCCTCATGTTTTAACTCTTAGCCTAAATCCAAGCATTTGCTCTCTTTGCACAATGAATTTGTCGATTTTTCTGCGATCAATCCGCGAAACTTTCTAGATTTCATCTACACTTCCTAAACCTTTACCAAAATTTTAGATTTTGATTTCTAAGTGTGTTAACAGGGATTGTGAAATCATATATCTCATGTGATAGACAATCAAATGGCGCATCAATTGACCTCCTTACCTAATTCAGATTGGGGCGAAATTTGGTACACATAATCTTGACATATGCAATGAGCTCTATACCAAGTTGTAGCTCAAAATACCTATGTTTGGTTAGTCAAAAGGTCTCCTACTTCTCGGTCATGTAACAAATTGTTCAAATGTTCAAATTTCCTATGATTTTTCAAGTGTCTAAACATCTTTATTGCTCTATTGATTTGAAGCCCTATCTTACATATTTTGCATAGCTTAGATTTTAGAATATTGATAGTTCAAGTCTCATCTCAAAACAACAAGCAACCATGGCTACAATCATTCCTAAATTTACCCTACAACTTGGCACATATATCAACAGTTTAAAATATTTTCTAAGGACCAGAAACCTGTATGTAACTAAGCATCTTGGCATGGACATAAAACTGTGCATACAGAGGCTTAGGGGTTGGGGTTTATACCTTCTTGTAGCATCTGGTGTGAGGCTTTTAAATGCCTCAAATCTCAGTCCAAACGGATTTCCCTAGCTACTTCAAATGATGCTTCAAAACTGGTTCCCAGAACTGTCTTCTGCTGGACCTATTGTAACAATTGATCAACAATCAACTTTAGTGCCTTGTAGAATAGGTTTTAGACTTTAGTTTTCGATTTCCACCACTTGGTCATGAAAGTACATAACAAAAGGAATAAAACAAGGGGTTTTACCTCAGGAATGGACCTTGGATGGGTCAGGAATCACCCCTTTGAAGTTTGCTCCAACACAGTTTTCTGTAGGTTTTTCAGTTGCAACATGTCGACCAACCTTGGTCGTGGTCGTTTTAGTCTCAAACGAATGTAAGTTTTGACCAACAGCTTGGCAATGTTGTAGAGGGTAGTAAGGGCTTTCCAAAGGGCTCTAAAACACTAAAAACGAATACAGATTGAGGGATAAATGAACTATGGAAGATAGGTTGTAGAAATTGAAAATGAAAGTTCTGTTTAAGATGAGGTTTTGTTGTATGTTGAGGTGGTCTTGCATGGCAAATGAGAGTGCCACGTGACCATCTACGTGGCCCATGAGCTTCCATGCAAGGCACCCTGTTGTCACCATGTATTGGCTTGCTCAAAGGGGTGATTGGATTGACAAAACCATGAATTTTGCTAGTTTTTCACATAAAAAATGCCCAGAATTTCTCTAGAAAATGCTGGAAAAATTGGAAAAACGAGGGGGAATGCTGCTAGGGCGAGTGGGCCAGCCCACGTGCCAAAGTTCGTCCTGCACAAGACGAAGGCTCCCTTGCCCAGCCCGTTGGCGCAGGCCTGGCCTGTGTTGGCAGCCCGAATGCACGGGTCCGCGAGCCTGTGCACTGGGTTCGGCCTGTGTGGCCGAACCCAACATTCGATTTTTTTATTTTTTATTTTTTTTTTGTTTTCTTTATTTCGTTTTCCCCTTCCTATATATATATCTTCAAAATCTTCAACTATACGTCTATTTTCATCATTTTTACATTTATTTTTTAAAAATTGAATATTCAACTAAAATTTACATTTTTTTCAAAAATTTTATTAATTACTCCAAAAATTAAATAATCATTCCGAAAAATCATATTTCTCTAAAAATTACATTTTTCTTATAATTTAATATATTTTTCTCTCAAAATTAATTTTTTTCCAATTATTCGAATTCTCTTCAATAAATGATTAAAAATAGGAAAAATTTGAGAAAACTCATGTATTTCATTAAAAATTTCAAAAAAATACATATATCGAACTCCTTAATTGTATATCAAAACTATGGGTCATTACATGTTGGAACTTTCATAATCACTTATATGAACAATCAAGGTGCTAATGTGGCCTAATTTGGTCAAGCAATAAAAAACTCAAGTCAAATATGGTCAAAGAAGATAAAAAAGTCAATATTCCTTCATTTTTCCATACATAGCCTAATTTTTCCTAAATTCTAATTTTGCATGATAATTTTTTGAATTTTACTATAACTAAGCCATACATTAGATTGCTATGAAATTTGAATGACATAAACTACACATATCAAAGTATTCCAAAATTTTGAATTGCAATTTTTTGGACACCATTTGTTATAGCTTTAAATCATTCAAGTTTCTGATAATGGTTTTGTTCATGATATTCACTGTAGAATCAAATTCTTTATCCCACTTAAATATATCCAATTCATCTGAAAACTAATATGCAATACCTTCACTATTCCAAAAACAATTTTACAAAACTACACAACAACTTATGGTCTCTAACTTAATCAATTTAGTGTTCAAGTCACTAAATCAATTTATGTCTAGGTATAGAGATCGCCTTCAAGTCACTAAATCAATTTATGTCCAGGTATAGAGATTGCCATCAAGAAATCTTATGAATTTTCCAGCCTAATTATGTTTACCTGAGCTGAAATTCGTCTTGCACAATCTATGCTAACTTAGAAATCATTCCTCAACATTTCAAAGAAAAATGAGATCTCAAACCTATTTAATTCATGGTATCAATGGTCGCATAATGTTGTCCAAAAATTTTCTATGGCTAGAACATGAAACTTTACGTGTCCCATCATGTTATCCAGTACAATTTCACACAAAACATCAAAACCAACTTACTAATTATTGATGATCACTGCAAGTATATAGGATTGCAATAGTAATATATGGTAGAGAACTGAAGTATCGTCCCCAAAGAATAGTATATGGGATAACAATCTCATATCCCTACCTAATTTCAGTATTAAATTTATCAAGGCTTAGAATCAAGGTTTGAACTATGGAAAACTAGAGTTAAATTGAAAGCAACGAATATAAGTTTTAAAACAAATCTATTAATCAAGTTTTCTAAGATTGTAAATCATGTAATCTCCTCTAATTCTTATTTCAATTAATCCAATTTCTAATCCTATAGGTTATAACACTCATCATTAAAACCCTCTTTTGATGAGCCTTGATACCTATTAGTCTTGTTCCCTAAGACCCCCTCTGAGTCATACAGTTAACAACCTAATGCATTAAATCTATAATCACGTGCAACCTCCTATCCAATCAACAACCTCTTGATCAATTAATCTTTCTAAGTCTATATCTTGATTATCCAACCATTAAATCTCTCTCCCGAGTTAGTTTAACTATTTGTAATCATTCTATATGTGGCCAGTAGATAAAAGCATTAAACTCATAAAATATAAAACAAACCACAGAATGGATTAATCAAAATAAAGAATTAAAGGTTCCTACAATCCAATTTACATCTAGAAATTAAAATAACTTAGCCTAGAATCATATAAAGTTCATAGCACAAAGAATTAAACAAATCAAAGATCACACTTTACAGCCTTGATTTTGTTCTTTGTTTTTCTCCTTCGTTTTGCTTTCTTTCTTTGCTTTGGTTTTCAATACAAAATAAAACCAACCTCCTTTAACCTAATAACGTGTTCCTATTTATATAGGTCAATTAAAAACACCTAAAACATGAATTAGAAAACCCTAAAAAGTGTAATTTAATTGCACTACCACGGTAACGAATCGTGGTTGTGGAAATAGTCGAAAATATGCCAAAATCCAAAGTTTGATGTCAGCCCGTGTTACTGCGGTAGTGTACCACGATAATCACCCTGCAACAATATTTCTTCTTTGGTTATAGCAACACATTATAGCGAGAATGCATTTTTTGCATTGCCTTGTGTTCTATATACCTCGGTAACTGCTCGTGGTAATGTCCTACCTATTTTTCCTCGTGTTTATACTTGTATTACAACGGTAAGTAGTTGTTCTATTTTTCTCATGTTCTTCTTTGATATCTAGTTTCCATTCAATCTGAACCCGCATAAATCACTAGAAACCTTTCTTTGACATTAAATCACAGATAGAAATACATATAAACTGTACTAAAATTCTCTAAATGTGCAATTAATATGCAATGATCCTATAAATGCTTATATACATAATTATAAGTAAGTATATCCTATTTGCTATCTAAACCTATGCAATATATATATATATATATATATATATATATATATAATACATAGTAGATAGTTACTATGCAATTCAGCCAACACTAATCCATCAAATTCTAAGACTATAACATGATCATTATATCAATTTTAAAAATAAATATACCCAATTTCATCAATTTCTTCAACAACATGAATTAATGAAATATTCACAATGATTACCACTTTTATTGATCATAAAACAATCTCATAACATTTGGTAGCCCTAATGAAATCGTAAAAATCACCGTCTATTTTTTTTTCTCAATTACTGCAAGAAATCCGATCAAATCATAACTTTCTTGTCTTTGATACAATAGCCAACCCACTTCATCAATTCAGCTATGTTATATAACCTATGATCTTCTTTAAATTGCTCAAATTGTCACTCTCAATTGTCCACAAAATCATAGCTTTCATACCACTATTTTCTTTGCAACTTGGAATGAAAGCGGAGAAGAGAGGAGAAAGTTGTAAAGATTCTCAATAAAATGGCGAAAGAAGAAGAAGAAGGTTGCTTTAGAGATAAGGTCTTTTATAATTGATTTCCATCTTGTCACCTTGCCAACTTCTAATCCTTGCTCCGCATGGAATTGCACCTCCTACTTTAGTCTCCTTGTTGCCCAAGTTTCTACTCAATGAGGTGAAGAAAATGAGTTGAAAACCATGATTTACCACTAATTCTCGCAGTTACTATGGTAATCAACTTAGTTTCTCACATACCATTAGCTCATATTCTAATTACCATGGTAACAACTTGCACTACTATGGTAACAAACATCATCTTTATTCTTTTTCCTTTTTATAATACATCCCACCTCTCATAGGACTACCTAAGACATTATTATTTATTATTATCATTTCCATTTATTTGTTATTTCTGTCACACAAAAAATTATTCTATTATGTTATGTAATGTAACAAATTTGAAACATCAGTATAAAATGCAAAAGTAAGTCATGACACTTTATTTAGCATCTTTTAGCATTTTGATTAGTTATGCATTTTTATCATTTTTTCTTTAAATTGCCCATAATTGTTTAGTTTTAGTTAGTAAAATGTGTTAATTACTTGACTTTTATTTTTTTGAAGGTTAACATTAGTTTAGACCAATCAATAAAGAAGACAATACAAGAAAAAAAAAAAGAGAATTGATAATAAAGTAAAAGAAAAGAAAATGAGAAAAGAGGCTAAAAGATAATTGCAATAAAATTAATACAAAGAATCAATAAATAGAGGAACTGAGCAAAATTGGGTGATGTAGGGCCAAGTCACAACACCTAGTACGTGAAAAAAAGAAGGATGCATGGCACTGCTCCACATGTGTTAAAAAATATTGGCACCATAGTGACAATTGTTGCATGTAGAAGATGTTTTGCGTGTTTTTTTTTAACCTTCGTAATACAAAAATTTAAATATCTTCTTAAAAGGTTCTAAAAGGGGAAAAATCTTGGGTACCCATTCATTGGAGAAAAACATAGAAGAAAAGAGATGTACAATTAGAGAGGGGACACCATCCTATGTTGAAGATCAAAGGAATTTCATCGAGAGAGAAGAAATTGAAGATCACAAGTTAGACATGATTAAATTTTAGGTCATAAGTAGGTGAACTTGTTAAACCCGAAAATGACATGTCTAATATGATTATGGACAAGTTAATAAACACATTCTAAATAAGTTCATTTAAAATTAATGTATTTATTGATATGTTGATCATATAAATTTTTATTATGTTTAAAATTTAAATTATTTATGTTTTGTATTTTTATCAATATTTTTGTAACAAATAATTTTAAAAAGTAGTTACAAAAAGTTACAAAAGTTATATATAGATACACGATTAGTAAATAAATAGAATGTAAGTTTGTAAATCTAATATGATTAATAAATGGGTCGGGTTAAGATGTACAATATATCGGTTATACCCATTTGCTACATGATCCATTTATGACACGGTGAAACGAATTGTCACTTATAGTTCCACTATCTATTTGTATGTTTTTGGATTCATTGTATTGATTTTCATACGTGACAATGATCATGGTAAATTGATCATTATATAAACTTTATGGTTTGATTAGTTTGGTTCAATTTCAATGCATGTTTTCTACTATTTATTTGGAATGCTATGTGTTTAGTGTTTCATTCTCTTAATCACAAGTTGAAGATCTTAGATCTAATTGGTAACTTGTGAGAGAGTGTTTTGAATAGGACTTGAATTTTCAACATGTGGAAGTAGTGAGATTAGGAATGCCATGATGTCT
>JAJIYU010016180.1:0-12284 GCA_030144865.1 Tinospora cordifolia | reverse complement strand
AAGAGAATGATCATTTATGGTGTAGGGTGATACATAGCAAACACAAGCTGTAGGATAATTGCAAGAATTGCCAAAAGATCTGCATTTAGAAGTCCTGAAAAGTAGTATCTTTTGTACATTCCTTTTTCTCCCACTAACCAAAATTAGGGTTGGGAGAGGAGACCCCATTCGTTTTAGGCAAGATTTTGGATATGATAATGAACCCTTGTGTACTTTGTTCCCTAGACTATATTCTATGTCTACAGCTTGCAACAAACTCTCTGCTTTTAATTGCCTTCCCCTAGGTCTATCCCCTTGCAGTGGAACCTCCATTTGAGGGGATCCACCTTTACTTAACGGGAGCCTGATATCCAACACCTCCTAGGCATGCTCCAAGATTGTCTCCTCTCAGACAATGATGCCAAATTCTTTGACATTGAGTCCTGTTTTGGGCCTTTATCATTAATGCTCTTAGAGCTTCCTACGTCTTCTCCTTTCCCTCATTTTAATTAACTTAGAAAGTACAAGTTTCATCCAAAATAAAATTCTTGGCTCGGATAGTTGCCCACTGAAAGATGAATACCAGTGCCATACTTCAACATAGATTCTTGAGTATGTAGATGTCTCTCTCTTATTGTGCTTCATATGCAGGATTCTTAGTCAATATCTCACTTTTGGATGATTGTCAGTTTGTGTCTTCCCATTCATTGATTACAGTCCATAGGTTGGGCTATGCATTTTAAATGGCTGGTTTGGCAATGCTGCAGTGGTATGGTCATTAAAAAGGGAAAGGAATTCCCAAGTGTTTTAGATGTGGTCAATCCAGCAATGGCCGTTTGGGAGAAATCTCAAGCATTGGCTTCAATCTAGGTTGGTACAAATGCTTGTCTATGGGATATTCCATTTCAGATTGGATATGAAGGTAAGCTAAATTTCAACAGCCATAAGTTGTCAGGATGGCATTTGTTGTACATAAAGGCACACTACTCACACACATATACCAATATATAATCCGATCCTTGTTTCTTTAGAAAATTTAAAAACAAATTTAAAGAACTAAACATACCATAAGAAATAAGCTTTTAAGCATAATACTTAAGAGCTGCCTTCTATAACATAGTTCTTTTCTAGTATATGATAGGATGGAATTAAAATTCGTCAAATTTCAGCAAAATTCGACAAAATAATTTGGATTTTCTAGCTATCAAACCAAAGTCTAGTTGTAAAAAAAAAATTACAGAAATTTGACAAAACTTCAAAGATTTCGACAAAATTCGTAAAAAATTCGAAGATTTTGGTGAAATTCGTGGAATTTAAGTAAATAATATAAAATTCATAACACATACAATGAACACTAAATATTGTTAATGTTAAAAGACAAGTTTGAAACCATTATATTTATACTTTTATCTGTAAAATATATCGATTTATATTTGTTTTCATCATTTGTAATAGAAATTATGCATATTTTAGCATTTATATAGAATTTTTTGAACTTCTCTAAGTCGAAAAATTTTTACAAAAATTCTCTCGAATTTTTCGAACTTTTTGAATTAATTTTGATTTTGAAAGGTCAAAGTTTGAGGCGAAGTTGAATTTTCATTCCATGTATGATAGACAAAACATGCTTAAGGAAATGAGATAAAAGTCAGATTTAATTGAATATGGTTGTTGGGCTGGTCACATTCACATTCCCGAATGTAACATATTATACAAATAGTTTTAACCATACATAATTAATCATGACAAATGCCCATTGAAATCACAACAGGGGATGGTTTTTAGTATAGATGACTTCTATCTGTGAAGATCTTATCCATAACTCAACTAACCTTCAACCAATATTTTCTTTTTTTTTTTTTGTGGGTACATAAATGAGAACCAGGCCATTAAGGCCTCTGGAAACAAATATGCTGGATTCCGCACTTCTAGTTCGAGTTGATCAATTAGATACAGTCGTGAAGGATTAATGCCAAATGATGGAATGGAGGGAAATGTCCTTGTAAGAGATCCACCAAAATTTTTGAGTCTGTCTCTAGAATAACCGCCGATGGGTTCAACTTTTTCGCTATCTGGAGTCAGCTCATAGACCCCATATTTCTACCACAAAACTGGTTGAGTAGCCGATGGAACCATAATAACCTTGAACTCAATGCCTAAAGGAGTCACAGATAACACCACCAAAACCCACTCTTTTGAGGTTGCCCTTTGCAACCCCATCCGTGTTGATCTTAATGGTGTTAACTAGCGGAAAGGTCCAGCTAACAATGCAGCTTCCGTTATTCAAGCTAGAAGACAAATACTGCCCAAATTGGGCAAAAACAGTGGCAAACTTCCTGCTAAGCTGATAGGCCTGCTGGAAAATAACGTTATCTATCGTAGCAACGCCTTGGATGACCTCTTTATTGCTACTCTTCCAAAGAAACCAAATAAAAGTTGTGAACAATGCATGCCATTTGTCCCTCTTCTTATGAGGGGTGCAATTCACCCGAAGTCACTGAATGAGGTCCATCCCAAAGAAATTTTGCAAGAGATCATTACTAAACTTATCCCAGCACTTGGCAACTTGATGACAATCTCTTAGGATATGCATAATGTTCTCACTGAAAGTGCAATGTGTGCAAAATGGCGAGATTGCCATCCCACACCGCACCCGCAGTGTCTGCATGAGCAAATTTTCTTGAGAAATCAACCAACAGAAGTACTTAATCTTGAGAGGATACAAAAGCTTCCACACCAAGAAACAATTACTCGAATGGACCCAATGATCCTTGGAAATGATACTGTAAGCATGGAATGAAAATTCATGGAATTTCGGCAAAATTCCACAAAATAATTTGGATTTTCTGGCTATCGAACCAGAGTCTAGTTGTTTAAAAAAAATTACAAAACTTCGAAGATTTCGACAAAATGCGACAGAACTTCAAGGATGTCGACAAAACTTCAAAGATTTCGACGAAATTCGTGAAAAAATTGAAGATTTTGATGAAATTCTTGAAATACACAAGTAAATAATATATAATTCTTAACATGTACAATAAACACTAAATCTTGTTAATGTTAAAAGACAAGTTTGAAACCATTATATTTATACTTTTATATTTAAAATATATTGATTTATATTTATTTTCATCATTTGTAATAGAAATTATGCATATTTTTGCATTTACGTAGAATTTGTTGAACTTCTCTAAGTCAACAAATTTTTATAGAACTTCTCATATTAAACTATTAAGTTGTTTTGGGGAATTGGACAAAATGTTTGTTCTTCCCTTGCAGCCCTTTATCGAAAGATCCTTGTATTCTAATCCTAATTGTCAAAATTAGGTTAACAAGTGTCCATACCATTCAACCACAGAGTTTCTTATTGCTGGATGTAACTATAATTTTCAATTCCAACTAAAGAAATCCTTTTTTCTCAATCTATAATTTCACTTAAAACTCCTCCTTCGTATAATTAGAAGTTTCAGTGAATTTTTACATGAACTCTCAAAGCAAGTACCAATTGTAGTCTTCCCCCCAAAATTTATAGCTTTTTTCTCAGCTCCAAAAACATATCAGAGTATGCCTTATCCTGTATCTGGGAATTTTGAAAGCTTAACCAGACATCCAATGCCTGCATTAGTTCCTAAAGAAGGATTATGCTCCCTTCTACATACATTTCCCAACGGTAAAAGATAATAATGCAAAACCTTAAGATCAAACCAATCCTAGTTTCTCACTTTAGAACCTTTTGACCAAATCAAAAGAGTAATTACTTTTACGAAATGCATATATAATGAGACTGTTCTATTTAGATACTTGCATACCTTTCCCTCATAATATCCTTGAAGTAAATAATTAACAAGACCAAAGTCAGCAGCAGAGATGTAAACAAATCTCTTTACACCTACATATACAAAATGAAAGAACCAAACAATCATCAAATGGTTGGGAAAAGGAAAAACATTAAAACAGAAGAATGAGATGCAAAATAAATAAAATTAATCATCAATAATCAACAACTTCAAAACTTCATTATTTCTTGTTGGAAATTGACTTTAAACCGGTATGCTAAATACAAAAGCATATGCCACTATACAAGGCATGCATAAACACTCACAATCATAAATTTGACTTCCATTTTAGTACAATGTTGACATTAAGGCACTCCAAAAGCATAATTTGATAAATAACAGTGTAAAATGTACATAGATCCATAGTTATCAAATTAATTAGTTACCAAATCGGTCTTTTCAACTCAAATCATAATATGATTCAGTTTTCTGAAAAATCACAAAATCTTAGAAATCATGGGATTTTTGGTCAAATCACAAGATTCAACTTGTATTGTTAGGATTCATATCAAATAGGAAGATTTATTCAAAACTCGTTCAACTCAATTTATAACCAATGTTTGTTAATTTTTCAACTTCAACTCTAACTTTTGAACCCATTGGGGCAACCTGGAGGCTTGAGCTTTTTGCAAGGTTAAATTCACCTTCATTGCACATATCTACGGGAGAGGCATTGGTCCCTACTTCCATTACCTTCCATAAGTTACTAATTTTTCCATCAAAGAAAATTATTTAATAATTTATATCCTTGATTTGTTTCTTAGATTAGAATGCAACTGAAATGTAGTTATGACCCAATTTGACCGAAAGTTCATGAACTCCATTATCCACCAACTTTTCTTAAGAATTTATCCATCATGAATACAATAATAGTAGGCTCTGGAGCTTGCATGAATCCTAGGGTTCTACCTGCCAGCCTGACCACCAAGACTTAAAAAGAATTACCCTCACAGCATCTAGCCATTTATGTCTCAAATTTCTTATTAAATGTGAAATATTCATTGATCTTTGTAGCAAATTTGGAGTAAATGAAATGATGTAAAAGAAAGCAAAGCCAAAAGATATAGCTTCGAAAGAAAAGAGCTGGTAGTCATACCTTGTTCTGCAGCAGCTCTAATTGCATTAATGTTTGCAGTACCATTAATTTTATACATATATGAGTTTGAGCCAAATCCTCCAACACAAGATATCTACAAGAAGAAAAAAAAATGCAATGACTCAAAAAATTTATTAATATGCACACTGCCAGAAGAGGATCAGCTTATAAAATACTAATATTTCTACAGCATATTCACAAACTCACCAACTTCACTTCTCCGTTTTTTTAAACATTTTTTATTAATGAATTTCTGTTTCTAATTAAAGAAACAATAAAGAGAAAAAATGTGTTTTGACGCTATCACTAAGCCTCACTACGAAGCCACTGGAAAGAAAATTAAAAAAATAAATAAATAAATAACCACCTTCCATTTTTTTCAAAATAATGTCAACATAAGTTAACCAAATCAAATATGTTTCATATGCAATCAAATAATCATCTTCAACATGATTAATATTATAACCAAAACTCAATCAATAATCACGAGGAGAAACTATAATCCAAAGTAGCCATAATAGTAGGCATCTGTCTACATGTAACTCCAAAACAAGATACAAAAAACTGAAGGAACCCATGCAATCTCCAAAGGACAAATACAGCAGGCAGAACCCGTCAGCACCACCATGAAATTTAATGAAACTAAATCAAAATCAATAAAAATATACACAAGAGAGGCTGGTTTTTGAATAACTGAATTCCAAGATTGTCCATAGAATTTTGCCTGAGAAATTTGGAAAAAATGGACTGTTCACTTCCCAGTGGATCAAGATGAATTACTACAAGATGCATTTTCAATAGTGTTTCCTCCCATTGAAAAAGCCCTGGCTTGGTGGGTAGCTTATTGGAGAGTCATTTGGCTTGCATTTATATGGGAAAAAATGAAAGGAAAGGAATGCAAGAATTTTTGAAGATGTAAAGCAAGGGCAGTTTGGGATAAATCACACTTTTTTGCATCTTTTTGGGTTAACAACAGCAAGCTATCCCTAGGCTACCCATTATCAGATTGACTAAGGGGTTTGGGGAAATTTTGTTACACGTGTAGATCTATAGAGTATTTTGATCAAATAGTTTGCAGCACTTGTACAGCTATGTTCTTTTGTACGTACTTTTACATACAGATCCATATACACTACAGTTCCCTTAAAATAAAAATAATGATAATAAAAATAAAGGATTGTCCATGGGAAGCTCATCATGCTCTTTTTCACTTCAAACAGGACCTTGAAATCAAAGTAAACAAAAGCCCAACAATGAAACTAGTTCAACGCTACTAGACTTCGTAGTACCTCATACGCCTGTATGTGAAGAGCTTTTCCTAAATCCCACTATTTACAAGTGCATGCTCCTCACTTTGGTCAAGATCAGTTTACTAATTCACTACCTTCTCCATTTTTTGCCACCCCAAACTCTAAATTATGATTGAACCATAATACAATCTCTTCCAGTCAACAAGAAAACAGAATAACCTTATTTCCATGTGAGAGAATATTAACACGAAGCCACCCAACCATGCAACAGTTAATTTCATGAATCCCCTCTAGTGCTCTTTCTTTACATCCTTTTTTATAGAGAGGAGTCAAACAAAATAGGAAAGTAGGAAAAAAATTAATAATGAAGAATGAAATAAGGAAAATTTGAAAATATAAAATATGAAAGAAAAACAGAGAGAACGAAAGAGATACATGAGAAGAGAGTTCTCATTTAATAAAGATTAAGATCTGCACAAATCGCTCTTGTTTTTTAATTTCATTGTGTGGTTGGAACATCATCAATTAGGGAACAAGATCAACTGATAATGCATGTGGGTGATTATATGCCAGAGCAGTTAAATCTCCACCCTCATCTGCTTCCATTTGGGAGAAAAAAAAAAAAAAAAAAAGAAGCAAGGCAAATAGAGTAAAAGGCACTAGATAACCAGCTGTACCACAGCAGCCACCCCATTCAGCGCATCTCTCCATGAATCAGGTGCAAGAAGATTTCCTACAAAAGCAGAAGAGGAAGAAAGTATATGCTGCTTAATACTTATATTCCTCAAAAGATGAATCAATAACTGCAATATGGAAGCATAACCAAAAATTTAAGTTCAATTAAACCTTGATGCCAAACCACTCTGTTAGCCCAAGACTCCTTTATAGAAGATTTTCCTGACCTGCATGAAAAATTTAATTCAATTCTTCCATTGCTCAGGAAAGTAGGGTTTAGGTAGACTCCAACAAGCACAAACTAATAAAATTGCAATCACACATGTTAACATACAGATATACAATCATTGTCTACAAGAAATCTGAAGAGCTTTCCAAGGAAAATCAAGATGGACAGCAAAGATTTTGCATTGAAAACATAATAATTCTTGAATAAGTTTGCAGCTTGATAAATCCTCTAAAGTTAAAGTTACATAATCTGTTCTCAATAAACATCTGTTAAATATAAACCTGCACGGGTAGTTTAATGACCCAAAAACTGAAGAACATTAGAAAAGCAGCACAAGTACAAAAACATGCCCATCTTGGCGGATATCATCAAGCTGCATAAGTACACTTTAGTGAGAATATCATCAAGTTGATTATTCGTAGGCACATAGGGAATACAAATTAAACTACCATCAAGTTTCTTTTCAATGAAATGTCAACCAATCTCTATATGCTTAGTTCAATCATGTTGAACAGGGTTATGAGCAAAACGGATGGCAAACTTATGGTTGTTCTAGTCGCCCAGCGTCATTCCAACTTATCTTCAAATCTTTCAAAATTATTTGCAATCATAGTAGCTCACAAATTCCTTGTGTGATCTCTCCAAATTCTGTTGCAGCACTAAACCTTGCCCCCACATTCTGTTTTAATCTTCACCATGTCAGCAAATTACCACCAAGAAACATACAATATCCCAACTTCTATCAACTATTGAATTTGAACCAACATAATTGCATCCGCATATGCTTCAACAACCACACCTGTGTGCCATTTAAATAAGATACCAGTCCCTTTATAATGTAAGATGCAATTAGCTGCTTGCAAATGAATGTCTCTAGGGTTGTGCATGAACTAGCTACACTCACTGCATATGCAA
The DNA here is from genome assembly GCA_030144865.1 of Tinospora cordifolia. Taxonomy (NCBI): domain Eukaryota; kingdom Viridiplantae; phylum Streptophyta; class Magnoliopsida; order Ranunculales; family Menispermaceae; genus Tinospora; species Tinospora cordifolia. Next base: position 4,304 of record JAJIYU010016180.1, on the reverse strand, counting down.
TACCTGATCTTGTATGAGAATTATAGACAAGTCCTCCTACAAGCATTTGATACATATCTTGATTCACAATGTGTGCTTCTTCCACTACTCCAAGCTTGTCATTGGGATCAATAGTGCTTCTTGATTTGCATGCTGACTTCTCCATGTTGTTAATCATGTTTATAACGTACATCTATCATGAAATAAAGATTGCTTGTTTCAAGTGTACCACTTCAATTCCTAGATAGTACGTCAATCTTAGTAGACCCTTAATTTCAAATTCTTTAGCCAAACATTATTTCAGGTTCTATTTCTTCTATTCCTCATTTCCAATCATAATGACATCATCTAATCCACCAAACATGCTGCAACCAACCCTAAAGCTTAGTGCTTAATGAATAGAGTACGAATCCCTTGGCTTTGTTTATATCTCATCTCTTTCATTACTTTAGTAAAGAAGCAAATCATGCTTTCAGAGATCGTTAAAGTCCATCCAAAGCCTTGGTAGTTAGGTTGTTTTTGAATCCATGCAGAACTTCCATATAAGTTGTTAGATCTCCATAATTAAGGCATTTTCTCAAACATAGTTGGCAACCAAAGAGAGTAATACTCAATTTGGTAATCGGTGTAAACGGCTCCAAGTAATATAAACTGTATATCTAAGTGTATCCTTTTGCTATGAACCTTTATCTCTCTAGAGACTCATCTGCTTTATATTTAACTGCATAAATTGCATCTCACAAGGTTCTTTCCAATAGATAACTCAACTAGTTCCCATGTTGCATTCATGCATTTCATCATTCAGAGCTTATTTCTAATTGTTATCTGATAAAGCCTCAGATACTAACGTAAGGCTTTAGATACTATTTAAATGGGTGAGAAAATTGTTATGAGCTAAAGAAAACTTCTCAAAGGATATAAAATGGGATAATGGGCACAAGGGTCATTTTAATGCATCCCTAGTTCCTTTTCCAATGGCAATGGATAGGTCAATGCCTATTTCAGGTTGGAGTTCTACAGGGGTTTACAAAAGACAGTCAGAGATTATTATTCCATTTCTAGGTGCTAGTTTAAATTCTTAGACTTGCATAAGTGCAAAGATTGCACCTTCTTCCTTGACTATACATGCCCAATCATTCAATCCTCATAAAGCAAGTGGACCGTGTTCCTCATATTGGTCATCATTGGTGTTTGAAGGTGCAAATGCAGATGGCTCACGTGTGAAGGAAGATGGTTCAAGTGTGGAGGAAGATCTTTAAAGCATGGAGGAAGATAGTATGGACGAAAGGTCAACAGTGGAGGGCTTGTAAGGGAAAGAATTTTCCCTTGAAAAGGAGACAAGAAATAAGCTTTATGTTTATTGAAAGTAACATTCTCTAACACGATGAGAATTGGGACAAAGCCTAAGTTGCTAGTGGGGACTGATAACCAAGCTAATGTGTTTGTGCAAATTGGTATTAAACTTTTGTTGGTGGTGGAGATTGCTATAAAAGCCATGTTGCTAGTAGTTGATATCAGAGTTTAGTTGCTAGTATTAATGTCACAGGCCCGTCAGATGTTCAAAATTTTTCACTTCGAACTTCAACCGAACATGGGCTGATAACTGCAATTCGGGGTTGTCTACTTGTTAGTCATGACCTTCTCGTGAATGCAATAGAGTCTCACTCTAATTTAGCGATCTAAAGTGATATTACTTGGTCAAGTGGGCCTTCCAAGGCTATGTACTCTAGGTTGAACAAGGGATTCTCATCTTTACTCGGAGAATTACCTTAAAGGGTCGAATCACAAGGCAACAGTTACGTATGCCTGGGCAACAGAATGTTATCCAGATGTTCAATACATAAATCACAAGGCAATACAGATAAGGCACAAGGACCAATTTCTTTCACTCAAATGAATGGATTATAAGGCAATCGAGTTGTCTTCTCCGAGTACAGCAAATAGGGCTCATATAGAAAACGCCCTTGTCAATTACATATGAATGTACAACTGCATCAGTGATGTGCCATCACTTTGCCACCTGTCCTTGAAAAGTTATGAGCAATTCCATAACTTCCTCAATGAGTATCTGTGCACCACCTGTCCATGGGAAGTTATAGCAGTTTGATAACTTCCTCAATAAGCATCCGTTCACCACCTGTCTGTGAGAAGTTACGGGCAGTTCCATAGCGTCCCCATTGAGCATCTATGCACTACCTGTCCATGGGGAGTTATGGGCAGTTCCATAACTTTCGCAATGTGCCTCCATGCGTCGTCTGTTCGTGGAAAGTTATGGGCAGTTCCACAACTTCCTTAGTGAGCACTCCCTGCGCCACTTGTCTTTGGGAGGTTACAAAACCGACCACAACCGTTTGTAACTTCCCCAAGTGATCTGCACTCCGGTATCTCATCTCTAGACGGTTGGATATCGGCTCCAACTTATACTTTTGTGCCTGTTCACGTTCTGCCATACCCCTTGCACGTACAAAACTTCCAGCAATTGTTTGCAACCTACTCCAAGGTGCACGAGTGCTTGGCCCCCTTGGGCTGGCCAAGCTAAGCCTATGTCCGAGGATCAAATCCGAGGGTCTAACAATTAACTAGTACCAGAACATGGATGTTGGTTCATATGGCAGTAGAATTTGTTGTGTAGTGCAACTAGTATCACAAACAACATAGTTGCTAGTGTAACTATGGTTGATGGCAATACTCGAGACACAATTGAGGCATTCTAGGACAAGGTAGTGTAACTAGATTAATCGGTGGTTGAACTTGCTTAGGGGAGTACCCCATCCAATGATTCTTCCACCAACATCATTCTTACCAAGAAGATTGATGCGCTGCACAAAATATTCTTAGAATGTGAACAAAGATGGGACAAGATGGATGTAGATGTTTGGGCAATTGGGGAATTAGTAGTGAGCACAAATGGAACCATGACCAGCAAGCTCAATTTACTCAAGAGTGTAGTAAATGTTGTTCCTCAATCTTGTGCTAAGACAAAGACAAAGATGTCAAAACTTAAGTCTTTTACTGGTGTTAGGATGCAAAGGAGTTGAAGAACTTCTTTTAGGACATCGAGCAGTATTTCAAGGTTGATCACACTCCAAAAGACAAGAAGGTTAGCTTGAAGAGTATTTATCACACAGGAAATGCAAAATTGTGGTGGCCTATTCATGTGGATGATGATGTTTCTGCTAGAAGACCAAGAACCCAAACCTAGGAGATGACAAGGAAGGACCTAAAGGATCAATTCCTACCTAGTAATGTTGTGTGGATTGCTCGAAAAGCATTGAGAAATCTCCAACAAAAGGGGACTATTTGAGAAATGTGAAAGTGTTCTCTTCCAAGATGTTAGACATCAAGAACATGGGATAAGAGGACAAACTATTTAACTTCACTTCCTACTTTCAGCCTTGGGCGCAAGTGAAATTACCAAGGCAGGGAGTGAAGGACTTGTCGAGTGCAATTGCAGCAACAGACGCCTTGGTGGACAGCAAGTTCACATCTTCCTCGATTGTTGAGAGCAACAAAGTGAAGGACAAGAACAAGGGCAAGGTCTCTGATGACCACCAAGGAAAGGGTACGGATTCTCAATCCAGTGCAAGGGATGAACAACCACAACCAAATAAACAAGGGTGATCAATGGGATATTTCATATGCAAAGGACCTCATTTGGCATGGGAGCATCCAAAAAGGAAGATATTTAAAACCTCGGTAGCCAAGGAAAATCACTTATATCATGTTGTTCAGATAAACCCACTAAGGTTGTTAGATGCAGATTAGACCAAAGATAAGGCAATTGAAAACAGCAGTTAGTATGGGTTGTCAATGAAGGCGTGGACTTGAACTAGTGGGGTGCAATAACTGGTACTCACAGGAAGGACTGTTGCAACAAATGAAGTGTTCCAATGGCTCCAACAAATGAAGTGTTCCAATGGCTAATAGTTGATGGCGATTAGCAAGGCACAAGCTTAGGGGAGGCTCAGTGCAAACTCGGCAAGCTGGTCCAAGAAATTGTGCATGGGTATCACGTGGCCTACGATACTCAAGTAACTATTCAAACCGAGGTATACATGGGCGCAGTAAGTGTGACTGGTGTAACTGAGCAACTGGTGCAACTAAGCAAGAGGCAGCATTTAACTTGAGTGTGGCACGAGCTATGAAACATGGGGTATACATGGCAACCATGGCGCAAGCAAAGCATGTGAGTAGTGCGCAAGAATGCACCATGGATGGACCCAAGATGACCCTAGTAGTAATTACTAGCTGTTAGTAGCTTGATCATGTGGCGTGGACAAGGCAACCGTGAGTAGGTTAAAGATGCATATCATCAGCCAACGATT
>JAJIYU010016179.1:0-12328 GCA_030144865.1 Tinospora cordifolia | reverse complement strand
AGAAGAAAATGTAGCACAGGCCCGTCTCCCGGGCATCCCAAGATTTTGATCAAATAGAATTGAACCGTCAGATGACGTGGAAGATGGGACTTGGGAGGCGGGGTGTTACACCTAGTGGCCAACATCCGATAGAACTAAATATGGTGGGTCACATGCCTTACAAAACAATTAATAAACTTTTAGTCTATGCAACCTCAACAGAGGATTGTACCAACTATTCCAATAGTCTCCAAATTACGTGCCTGTGAGCACGTATCTTTAGTAATTCCCTGAAAGTAGATTAGTGAGTTGAGCTCAAAAGTCCAGTGGATCATATACAACACATCTCAAACATTGTTAAAGTCATGACTAAAACATGCAAACACTTATAAATCATTAGGCATTTAAGACATTTCATTTCTTTATGTTGACGTGAAGACTAAAAGGGATCTCCTCGGTATTCTCCCGTGTTCGAACTCTTAAAAGTAACGCCCCGAAAGCCAATTCCTCATCATGTCACAACTTTAGCAATGAGGTCTCACTCGATCCTCAGTCCAATCTCAATTACTACCATAATAACATAGAAACTCACCTAGGATGGGGGGAAATACCCACAATGATACCAGATTACTACCACAATATCTATATCATTGCCCTAGTATGTGGTTAGGCTCTAATTTATCTTCATTTAATGACCACTAGCATACATCATTATTCTCAACATTTACAGTGTATATAAGCATAAATTAATGCTACCTAATCCTTAATCATACTACAGTCTCAACATATCATATCCTGTAATTAAAGTCATACATGGAATATACTAATATTGAAATAACATGAATCATATAACATGTTGTCTAAGTAGGAAAGAAATCATACAATCAAACATCATAACATCCCTAGCATGCTTATATAGATTTTTCATGCTGAAACGATATATGTGAACAATAGCGCAAATTGTTGTTTGTCTTCGTAAACAGTGCGCTACAGTGATGTGAATAGTACTACAAATTGTTGTTTGTTTGACATGAATAGTGCGCTACAGCGACGTGAATAGCATCGCTGATTGTCATGACACGAACAATGCATCATAGTGCCGCCAATTATCGTGACACGAACAATGCATCACAATGCCGCCAATTGAACAATACTTTTTTTGACCTAATTTTTTTGGGTATTACACACTATGATTTCTCGTGGACCATTGTGACTGATGAAATCACAATTTTGCATTTTTTATCTCACTTTTTAAATAATTTTATATTTAAAAATAATAAAATAATAAAATTTTAAAATCAAAAATTAAAAAATAAAACATTTTTTAATTTTTAACGCTACCGCGATAGTCTATATCCGTTGCACTACCGCGGTAGTCTGTATTATGTGCACGTGAGCGGTGCACTATCAGCGTAGGCTACCACAGTAGTCACGTAATTCCTAGAAATCGCATTCTATTCGTGTAATTTTCATCTCCCTCGTGCATAGAACTTCAACGCTAAGCACTAGACTTAAAAAACATGACTCTCATTGAACAATAACAAATTATACCTTGCAGTTTCTTGTTTCTTCTTTTAATCGCCTCCAAGGAGCATTTGGAATGATTTATAGAGTTTTGTTTCATCAAACCAATGTGTACACTCTCAAGAAACAAGTGTTCCATGTGAGAACCAATGCCTTACCTCGTCTGCAATAGTCAATGATGTTGCAACAGCCAAACTTCTCCCAAATACACTATTCTTCTTCACTCTTTGCTTGAGAGACAGTTGAAAGAATTTGGGGTGGGTTAGAATCACTATAAAACTAATGTAGGATGGGAGGAAGTCAAACTGTGGCGGCTGGTAGGGTTTCTGAGACAAAGGAACACGTCTACAGGGTTGAATACTTGAAAATTAGGGTTTTCTGCGCAACTTATCACGTATATACTCTATGTGTTACTGCAGTAGCCAAAACTCTAATTTTTTGGGGGTTTTAGTCGCATTACCACGGTAGTCCTGATACTACTTCGGTAATGTAATACCCCGACTATTTTCTGTATATATATGTACGCATATGTCATTTAATTGATTAATTGGTATAGACACATACATATATATTAATTTAGTACCTAAGTATGTAACACTTTATTGGTGCATATACGTATATATATATTTGTCATTGATATGCAATTAATTAATTGTCATAGAAGTATATAGTGATATACATTAATTAATATTAGACATATAGAAATGTTGGGTAAATATACTCTTCTCTATAAGAAAATAATATTTTGAATAATATACTTAGTATGATATTAAAATAGAAAAGTATGTGTGTAAAGTATTAATTAGATGCATTCATGAAAATAATATTTTATTTAGGATGATATTAAGATATGCATATATTAGTTACAATACATGTATGAAAAAAATGAAATATATATATATATATATAAATATAGAAAATGATAGTCTCACATTGAAAAAATAGATAAAACTAGTTGAAAAATGAATAAACCCCCCCCCCCCCCCCCCCCCCCCCCCCCCCCCCCCCCCCCCCCACCAACCAAAAAAAAATAATAAAAAAAAAAAAAAAAGAAAAAAAAGAAAACCCACATTAAAAAAAAAAAAAAAACCGGTTGAAAAAAAAAAAACCCCCCCCCCCCCCCCCCCTACTTTACCCATTTCATTCATCCCAAAACAAGAATCAAAATTCTTCTTACTCTCTCTTTGCTTCCTTCTTGGCAATGCCAATCCTTGTTCTTCTGTTCTTAAGCTATTCTAAATAGCTTGTGAAGTAGTAGCAACAAAGTGCTACACAAGTTAGGAAGCGATCTCGATGTGATTTTCTTTCCTTTCATTTTGATTTAAATAATGCTTGCTTGTTTTATTAGTTTGATTTTATTCATGTCCTTTGTATTTATGCCTTTCAATTATTATATTGCCTATGATCAAGAGAGTATGCTCTATAGTTGTGTCTTGTACGATCTTCTACATTAGAAATCGAAAGTCAATGTTCGTGAACGTGAATGTTATACGGTTGGAATATTTATTTACTATGTTTTTGCACACAAAAATAAGATTAAATAAGATTTTAACCACGTACCGGTACGGAGACTTTATGTGTTCCATGTAGAATTGGAACTGGCTGTCAATACTGACACCAAAATGGAACGGGTTTCAGGATTGATCCCACTAGAGATGGGTTTGAGTCTCAGAATTGATTTCTACCTAGATTTGGAGCACATAGGTTATTCCTGTTCGGTATAATTTATGACGAAAATAATATATTGTTTAAATCGAATTAATCCCTGAAAGTGTTTGATATGCTTGTATTATTTGGTTGATATAATGAATTAAATAGATGAAATGATTCACTGGGCTTTTTAGCTCACCCCCCTATTTTTTACATTTCAGGAAATTAACTTATCAGCCAACGTGAAGAATTATTTATTCTTTTATTTATTTCATTGTAGGGCATGCGGGCCCAAGCTAAATTATGTTTTTCAGTTTTGAATTTATTTTCGCTATAATTGATCATTGTACTCATAATTTTCAAATAAATAAATAAAAGATCCTACTTATTATGATGTCATTTTAGACATAGACTAATATACACAGGAACCCTGATGGATTTGGGTCTAAGAAGAAGAAAATGTAGCACGGGTTCGTCTCTCAGGTAGCCCAAGATTATTGATAAAAAAAAATTAAAACGTCAGATGACGTGGACATTGGGGCTTGGGAGGTGGGGTGTTACAAGTAATTATTGGTTCATCAGTATGTGGTGTTCTATTTTTCATCCTAGTTCACCAATCTTTTCATGTATCCACTTGTATGTCCCATGTAACATGGTTATAACAATTGTATACCATTGTATCCCATTTTTATAAGTTAAATGTTATAACAATGTTTTACCAACTGTATACCATTGTATCCTATTTTTATATGTTAAATGTTATACCAACTGTATAACAACATTTGATATACTAATAGTTGTTAATTAATGATTTTTACAACACTGTATACGAACTGTATACCAATATTATAATAGTGTTTATAAGTTAAATGTTATACCAATGTCATACCAACTGTATACCAACTTTTGGTATATTGATAATTGTTAATTAATGGGTTTTACAGCACTATATACAAATGTTATACAAAATGTATACCAATGATATGTATGATTGTTTATAAACTAAATATTATAGCAATGTTATACCCACTCTAATATTTGTTAATCAAAAGTTTTCAGTAGTTTTGCTATTACGTTTCTCGTATTTGTATAAAAATAAAAATGACGGTATTTTTATAATTATTTTTATTTTTCTGTCCAAAAATGTGATTTTCTCAAAAATATACTACCAGGCATTATGGTGCCAGTTATCGCATGACCCTGCCCTTCTCTTCAATTCTAACTATTGGCATGACTCATCATTTATCTAACCATGTTTACATAACCTTTTGCTCCACTCCTAGTGACTTTATTTACTTATAAAAACAATATAAAAGCAACATAAACACTATACTAAATCAAGGGAAACAAGACAAACGATACATTAACCAACAAAAATCCTAAGTTTTTTGACAAAACCATGAAATTCACTTGAATGATCCTAAATCATTTGATATGAAATAAAAATCAAAATTAAAAAACATAACAAAACACTAAAAACCACCTAATACATTAGAAAAATGATATTCTAAATCTAAGCAAGTTTGAACCTAGTAAAAAGTCATATCAAATGGAATACTTCAAGTTGACAGTAGGAATTTAAAGAAAAATTGGACAACTCGTGGCAAGGTAATGAGGGTGAGGTAAGGCAACTGACAAAACTATTTGTTGAAAAAGATGACAAGATTTGTGTGTGAGAAAGTTTCATGGTGGCATATTCTTCAAGTATATGGGATCTTTCAACCAAGCTATGCCTGCCAAGCAAGGATGAAGACTCATAATAATTGTGAATTTACCAGCTGCTAGAGTATTAAAAGGCTAAATAATATTGGAAGGTTGTTAGGTATTAAGTTGCTTAACCCACTCAATGTGCAATTTTATTTATATAAAACTATTTTATATGCTAGTTTCCTAGTGGCTTGTAAAAACTTACTTAGTTTTGTGTTATGAAAATTAGTCACAAATTGAAAATTAATTGTATAAACCCTTGTTAGAGCGTGTAAGTACGTCTAAGAATTTATAATTTGTGCGATGACATTTTTACATGAGAGAATTTAGGTAAATATGATTATAAGTTGAGACTTATTGAAATTCACTAGTGAATTGATTTTTATTTTCCTTGAATATAGGTGATACGTCAAACTATGTTAAGTACATATGTTTTTGTTTGTGGGTTTGTTCACATTTATTTAGACCATTGATCGTTTGTGTGTGTGTATGTGCTTGTTTGATTTATTTTTGCTTCATTTACACACAACAAGTGGTGATGGTGGAGCTATCAAGGTTATAGAAGCTCCTTAGCTCCCAAAGGAAAACAACTTTTAAAGCAACATACCCCTCAACTTTGCACCCTATACTACTATTGCAAACCTAGTACCAAATGAGAGTTGGAAAGTGAAATTTTTAGATTTTGGATTTCGTGGAAGGTTGTAGAGATTAGACAATCCATCCCTTTAGTCATTCAAGCTTACTAGACTCCTTTTTGCGGTACCATGAGAAAAATGGCAATTCTCCAATAAGAAGTGATTAAAGAATAGCCATGACTTCCAAAGGTATGAGCATTGTCATCTTTAGTCCTTAGGAAGTTGAAAATTGGTATAGAACTTAAATCTATCGAAGAAAAAAAAAATTCTATGGAAGACAATTTACAGTTGTTGGTCATTGTGAATTATTCTAGTAAGGAAATATGTTGCTAAGGAGAGAACATGACTATGGTGCATTGTTTCTTCAAATGTTGAATCACCAAAGAAGCATTAAAGAAAAGTTGTTGTCATTATATTAAATTCAAGGTAGATGATCTACTGGATATTCGTTCTCTCTACCCAAAAGATGTGGGAAGCAAATGATATGGACCAAGAAAAACAAAATCGTTCATGGTAACTAGGTTGAAAAAGAGAAGAGATTATGCAATGGGCTATCTGCTACCTCCTAAAAAATAGCCAAGCCGCAAAAGGAGCATTTGTGTATTAACACTAGGTAAGCAAGAGCCAACAAGTTTTAGAATGGAACCTCTCTTCATCTTAATGTGTTAAAGATGAACATCAATGCAGTTTTAGATTAGAAAGAAGAAATATTGGGCATGAGTGGGCATGAGTCATTATATCATCACAGACTCAACAATAATTAAGTTGTTGCTACCATATTCTAAGATGGGGACGAATAATACTAATGCTTTAATAGAAATAATAATTGATACACATTGTTAACAACAAATGCAATTTTAGGATGAGTGATTATGATGTATTGTCAGACACCAACAACACTTCAATACTCATGAGGAGAAGGAAGAGAATCATATCCCAAATGCTTTGACAACTTAGCATTGCTTACCATTGGAGTGGACATAGATTGAGTATTAATTAGTCATCTTCATTTTATCTGACAAATCAACAATATAATGTTGTTAAGTCAACAAAATCTCATCTAAAGATATTTGCACCCTAGTACCAAAAGAGAAAACTTAATCATCCTAAGTCTTTTAAGACAAAAATGACAATGCAAAATAGCTACAAGTTCGGACAACTCTTTATAATCACCACCAGTCAAAATAATGTCATCCTCAAAAACAATCAAAAAGATATGAAAGTGAGAGAAACAATCTCGTAAACAATAAATGATCAACTTGAGAATAATAAAACCAAATAAAAAATGAACACTTATCAACTTTTCAAGCCAAGCCCAAGGTGCCTATTTGAGGCCATAAATGGCTTTATGAAGTCAATACACCATTTCACAATCACTTTGGGATTGTTCAAGCCCTTGAGGTCTAGTTGTTCAATTGACCACTCAAAATGGAGATTAATTGTCTGAATAACACCAACTGTAGCAAGTTTGACAATTGGACTAAATGTCTAAGGTTGGCCTCGAGTAGGGGCTTAAAGGCTGACAGACTTAGCCCCTTATGTTTCGGGGCCCCATATATATATATATATATATAAGAAATTAAAAATAATAAAAAATTATTAAAAAATCTTAAATTTTCTTTGAATTTTCAAAAAAAAAAATTCCTCCCATAAAAATTGGTAAATTTTTTTTAAAGTTTAAAAGTAGATGTTATCTTTTCCACTAGGCCATTTTCTTTATTGATAATTCATAATATAATAGTTTTCTTTTTTTAAAGCCTTAAGTTGTTATTTTGTCCTAAACCCTAAAAACTTAGGACTAACCCTATAAATGTCTCATAAAAATCAAATTCAACTTCTTGATGAAGTTGTCAGAGAACTTGCTTACTCAAGTAACAGATATAATAACAAACATAACTCTGATGACTATCATCGGATTTGTTTAACTAAATGAACCAACCTATCCACGAACAAGTAATGTAATCACCAAGAGCGAAGAAGATCTTTATAAGGCAATGGACATGATGTGTTATGAAATGTGATGCCAAAGGAGCAATCTCCCTCACGAAGAAGATAGAGCTGGAAGGGAATTAATGAAGTATTCTCTGTCATTCACGGCATAAATGGCAAGGAGAGAAGGAAGCAGCAAGAAAAAAACAATGGAGTGGCACTTGCATGCATTGGCAAAATTTGCACTAGCCCATGTTCCTCGTGTATGCATATCATGGTGAAATGATGCTCCAGATTGGATCTTTCAGTTAATTATTAGTGATAATGGTAATCCTGTGTGCCTTCATTTGACACTTGGAAACTGTCTCTCCCTAGCAGTTTATACAGTTAGTTCTGTGCATCCATCATGTACTACAGATAAATTAATAATAATTTTATATTTCAGGTAATCTTATCGGTATACGTAAGCGACGGCAAATCGATAAAATATCTTGCAATATGAGTTGGTATTTTTTTTTTCTTTTGGTAGAAAAAACAAAATAACCAATTCAACCTTGTTGTAATCGTACATGCATCCACACGTTGCTTATCCGATCCGTTGGATTCTAATTCTTAATTAATAGAAATTGTTGAATTTCATTTTCAAATTCAACGGCCTAAGTCCTCTAAACTAATTAATAATTAATTAATTAAAAATTAAAGGTTACATGCTCAACACACCCACTCATTGACCATCCAAATATTTATTGGCGCATACTAAATCTTTGAGCCTAAGACGAGATAATAACTTACGAACCTTAAAAAAAAATCTATCATTTTATAAGTTATTTTTGAAAAAAATTAGAAAAATATATAAATTTTTTAATATTATATTATGTACTAATAATTATATAGTATAATATTATATTATGTACATAATATAAAATATTATATTATGTACTAATAATTATTAAATAAACGGTCACGTAGTTTTGCTGTTTGGACATTGGATTATTGTTAAGCCACTGGAACCATCAAGTGAGTCAACCACCGCGTAACATTTCATGAAGAAGACGAGAGGAGGTAGCCGCAACGTGAATTTTACAATCAAACTGAGGCTGACGCGGAAACGACGCAGAACATGTACGTACGTTCAAAGCGCTGAAACTAAAAGGCCTAGAATAACTAAAAGCAGAAAGACCGACTCCAAAAGGGACGCAGTAGGTAGTAGCTAGCCTAGTGAAGGGTGGGAGTCAAGAAGAGCCGGCTGCGTCTTCTGTCTGGAGTTACGATATTTATATTTACGAGACTTTTGCTCATTCTTTTTTTAATTAATCAAAATCATACAGTGATTAACTAATTAATTATGACAGGAGGGCCTGTGGAAATATTATTATTCAATATTGGAAGCAAAGTAGCTAGAAAGAGTAAAAATACACGGCAATACAATTAATTAATTAACTTTTCCAAAAGGAGGGGCCTTTTGGTTGAATGATTCTTTATATTATGTGGCCCCATGTCTCCTCTGCCCATGCATGCAATTAATTTGTTATTATTAAAATTAAAAAGTAACATGGACATTAGTTTCACCACATTTTTTTTTATTTTTTTCTTCTAATATATATACAAAAAAAAGTAACATTATATAAAGTTTATTTTAAATGTTAAATATGATAATACAAGCTTATAATTATTAGATGAATGAACACTTATCTTAAGTTATACATTATTATTTTTGTCTAATGAGAAAAATATTTCTCAAACAACAACGATAAAAATTAAATAAAATAAAAATTTAAAGCTATATAAGCTTAAAGTTATGTTGTTGAATACGAAATTTTTATAGTTATTAGAGTTACACACAATTTAGTATCTTCTTTATGTCACTTGGGGGCATGTGAATAATTCAAAATATCTTTAAAGCAGATACCTAATCAATTATTAGTCATAAATCATGATACGACGTTTAACCAATTAGCTGCTGTTCATGGAGAATAAAATTAAATTTGAGAGCATCTTAAAGTGATCAAATGATCAAAGCCATGAATACAATAACAGATAAATTTATTAAACGGAAAGCATACCTGCTGTGATTAATATTTTTTCTTAAAATAATTGATTAATTAGGATAGACAGGGAAGTTTTGATATTGATTAAAAATAACGGCGTAACAGTATTAAAAGTATAAGTTCTAATTTTTTTAAAAAAAAATCATTTTATTATCTAATCATAAAAAAGTCAATTTATATAATCAGTTAGATATCAACTTTTAATAATATGATTTTAACAAGCCCAATATTTTTTAAGGTCCAAAATAAAGTAGTAAATGGAAACTCGAAAAATAAGGGTTCAATTAATTTATAATTTTTTATATATAAATAGGCTTATTTTTGAGGTTCAGAAGGCAATAAGGACCAGGGCCGTCGTCTTTTAGGCCCTACCTTAAGGCAGACTTGCTTATGACAAAAATATCTTTAAGATAAAAATTAATTATTTTAAGTTATTATTATAATTTTCAAAATAATTTTTTTAACACTAATATATCACTTATTATGACTAATTTTCTCACAACAGGATCTTAGACAAATAGGGGGTAAAAGCTCTTTAGCTTGGATTTTAATGGACTAGGTCTTGAGCTTCTTCTTGAATGTTCCAATCGGTTTACACGCCAACTACTGTTTTCTAATTTCGCTCAATATATTCAAATTGTCAAGAAAACCTTTACGACCATGGCGAGAGAGAGAGAGAGAGAGAGAGAGAGAGAGAGAGTAATTGAAAAGTCAGTCAAATTATGCAAAAGTTCGAATATTAAAAAGTAAATTACAAAAAGAAACATTATTTAAAAGAAAAGCTGGATATTATAACATTGATGATTATAGATATAGTTAGAAGTTGGGTTTGGTAATTGGAATCAGGGAAAGTTGGCACGCGTACGTCCAACTAATCGTCTGTATGGCTATAGAAAAATAATTAACAAGCCGCAGACCGTGGTTGCATTATTGAATAATTTTCTTAGAAGTACCAAAACCTAGTTAATTAATATCATAAAATTAAATATATAGGATTAGGTTCCCAAGCGTACCACTTCTGTCTAATGAGTGAGATCACGTGACAATATCTATTATCTTTTCACTCATGGTAATAAATATTATAGTAATATGTATCATATGCTAATTGTAATAAAAATATTTAAGCTGTTTAATAAAAATATCATATGCTAATTGTAATATGTATCTTTTTAGTCATAGTAATAAATAGTATAAATAAGTTATTCTTAATCTATATGTATATATATATATATTTTTTTTTTCCTTACATTCAATATTTTAAGCTGTTTAAATAAGTTTTATAATTTATCCTCTCAACCGTTGTTAATATTTTTAAATAATTTCAATTATATTAAAATATAATGTGTGCATTTTATTTTACGAAAAAATATTTATTAATAAAAATTATAAACAAAATGCGCTTATAAAAATACTAGTTATCATATATATTTTTTTGATAGAACCCTCCGGCTAACGAATAATTTTTGTGCAAATTACAAAAAATGTCAAAAAAAACAAATTTATTATCATTAATGTGTGCGTCTATTTTATAAAGTTTCACATATACCATATAATGTTAAATATTTTCAATTATACCAGATTTAAAATCGAATTCTGGTACTGATATACTGCTCACGTACATGATCGTCATACCGCTACCGCTGCTATTGCTGGTTGCTCCTTTGTCGTGAGACGCTGCTTGCTGTCCGCTGGTTCACTGCTCCTCTGTTTGTGTTGCTGCAAAACCAAAAACAGAAGATAAGAAGAGGATTTTGCTGCAAATGAAACAAAAAAAATAAAAAATAAACTGTGTTGCTGCATTCCGATTGTTCCTCTACTATTGTCGAGATCAGTGTTGCAATCCCTCTATTCTCCACCTCAACCGGGATTCCTCTTCTAGATACCGAATTGCCTGATTAAGCTTGCTGCAAGTCTTTTTCTTTTTCTGGGTTGCTGGAAACCGAAAACACGCAATTTTCTTCTGCTTTGCTGCTTATCCCTTGCATTCGGCGATCAACTATTCTATTCTATTTGTTTTTGCGTTGCTGCAAATTGAAAATCAAGAACATCATTCCTATTGCCGGTTGCCTTTGATCAGCTGTCGTTTGCTATCGTTCGATCTCATTAGTCACCGCCGCTCTGTTCTTCTTGTCTCCGCTAGCCCAATCTTCTTCTACTTCTCTATTGTCTATTAAAGAAGAAAAGAAAAGAAGACAACGAAAAAAAAAAAAACCAGGAGGAAGAAGATGCAGCTCTGCTCTTGCTACCCGGTCCTGCGCCACTAAAACCATCCTCTTGCTCTGCTTTTTCTTCTGCTGCACTGTGCTGCACACCGGGAAACAGAGGATTCCTGCTGCTGTTCGCCTCTCATCCGCTGCTGATTCGTTGTTCACACGCAAGATATACCAAAATATACATAATATACCAAAATATACCAAAATATATATTGTATGTATATTATAAAAAATATAAACAAAATATATCATAATATACCAAAATATATCATAATATACCAAAAAATATAAACAAAATATGCAAAAATATACCAAAATATGCAAAAAATATACCAAAATATATTTCAGAATTTAGTACACAATTTTCTATATATTGTATGCATATTATAAAAAATATAAACAAAATATATCATAATATACCAAAATATATCATAATATACCAAAAAATATAAACAAAATATACCAAAATATACAAAAATATACCAAAATATAAAAAAAAATATATCAAAATATACTTCAGAATTTAGTACATATATTACTTTCTATATATTGTATGCATATTATAAAAAATATAAACAAAATATACCAAAATATATCATAATATACCAAAAAATATAAACAAAATATACAAAAATATACCAAA
>JAJIYU010016178.1:0-12286 GCA_030144865.1 Tinospora cordifolia | reverse complement strand
ATGTTTCAAATGTGAAGTGCGCTAAAAGGTTGATAATATTGGTTGTCACGGAAAAAAGAAAACCAATCTTAATTACCGAGGAAAGGCTGTTGGAATAATGTTGAAAAAGAAAACCAATCTTATTAGTGGATGACCAAGAGGGAAAGTCTTTGGTTTTGGAGGTCTAAGACAAGTAGACCTTTTGTTTTTTGTTTTTTGTTTTGTTTTGTTTTTGTTTTTTTTTTGTTTTTTTTTGTTTTTTTTGTTTTTTTTTTGTTATTATTGTGGTTGATGGAGAGGACAAAGGAGGCTGGAGGCTGAGATTGTAAAAAGCTTTGATGTGGGAAGGGACAGCATGCAAGTATTTTATCTTCAATTTGTTGTTGATTGCTTGTTTTTGATCAATAATGATGGATTTACTTAGCTCAACACCTTGAGGATTGTTCATGATTTTGTTTGATATCTGTGATGAAGTTGAATTTGTGGAAATGCCATGTTGCTGGAATTTGCATGTCTGAGGACCAATCACTGGAGTTTGCAATCACGTGTGGCTGCTTAATTGGTTTGGGGCCCATAAATACCTTGGGTTACTGATAGGGGAAACCCTTAAGTTTACCCTTTTGAGACCCGGTCATCTAGATGGTCCATGGAGATCTGATTGTTGGAGGAGAAATTTTCTTCCAAGGGAGGTAGATTGACACTAATTAAAAGTGTTTTAAATGCCATCTTAACTGCATTTTGGTTTTCAAAAGGCCTAAGCTAGTGGTGCAGATGATTCAATGAAGATTTTCCTATGGAAAAGAGAAGAAAGGCTTTTATTTGGTGAAATGGAGTGTGATTTTCTAAAAAGGCTTGACCAAGGAGGCTTGGGAATTGGAAATTTTCTAATGAAAATTAGAGATCTGATTGTGAAATGGATATGGTGACTTGCCATGAAATTGATTGGAATTCCAACGATGCTTGTGCCTTCAATAACCTCCCTTTCCGCTCCATGGGAGTTTTATTCATTCCCAATTTTCATTTCCCAATTTGAGTAGGGAATGTATGCCTTTTCAAAATCTGGGAACATACGTGGTGTACTGCAAGAAGTTTCCGGAGTTGTTTCCCCTCATTTGTAACTGATCCACCTACTAAAACATCCCTTACCATTTGTGATTTTCTAGATTCTAGAAGTGAAAGTGAGGGGATGGGTCTTCTTGGAAAATGAATATGAAGCCTTTTGTCATGGTGTTCATTGGAATCAAAGAGATGCTAGTATGTATTCAACAACCTCCCTTTGTTGCCCATTCCTTTGATGACTTAACTAGATTGTCATGAGATTGATATCACATTGTGACTATCCTATTTACTTGTTCTTTTGCACATGCATATTACTCTTATACTTTGTTAGTTTTTTTATTGTAAAATGGCTGCAACCTGATGACTGGACATTTTTCAGATAAATTATCCATTTCATCTCTAATTTGCAGTGGCACTACTTAACTAGATGGTATTCTGTGTTGTGATTGTTCAATATTTACATATTCCTTCTGTTACACATCTTATGGTGTTAGACTTGTATATCTTCCTTAGGGCTTGCAATATTTCTTGAACCACATTTGAGGCTGTTGCTAAATTCTCACAAATTTTTGGTTTTGGTATTCTTCTCTTTAGAAGACATTCCTCACTTGATATTGCTGTTGTTGGTGACTTAATGATGCTGCTATTTCCCTGTTGTAGCAATATGGTGCAATCAGGACTCTTTACACTGCTTGCAAACATAGGGGGTTTGTGATGATTTCTTACTATGATATCCGGGCAGCTCGAACAGCAATGCGTGCATTGCAAAATAAGCCTCTACGTCGGAGAAAACTTGACATTCATTTTTCTATTCCAAAGGTTAGTAATAAATATTGACGCCCTCGCAATTTTGTTCCTCAATTTGGAAGCCACCATTTACAACGGTCATCATGCATCTTTTCTTGCTCCCTTTCAGGATAACCCATCGGACAAGGACATTAACCAAGGAACTCTTGTAGTTTTTAATTTGGATCCATCCGTGTCAAATGATGATCTTCGTCAAATATTTGGAGCTTATGGGGAAGTTAAGGAGGTGATATTATGCTTTTTTTGTGGGCATCTTGTCTTTATTTACTTCTCCCATTTTTTTTTTTATCATATTATGTTTTTTTTTTCTTTTTTGTGTGTAGTTATTGTTGTTGTTGTTATTGTATTACTATTATCATCCTTATCATTATTATTGTCATGACCATCATCATCCTCATCTTCTTAATGATATGGTTATCCTTTTTCACTTCTATGTATGCTTGCTTCCCAAAAGACAGATAAGGGAGACACCACACAAGCGTCACCACAAGTTCATTGAATTTTATGATGTCAGAGCTGCAGAAGCTGCTCTTAGGTCATTAAATAGGAGTGACATTGCTGGGAAACGCATAAAACTTGAACCTAGCCGTCCTGGTGGGGCACGTCGAAAGTGCGTATATATATATTTTCTTAACACTTCTTTTTCTACATTCATAAATACCAAAAATCTAATGTTATTTAAATTGCTGAAACTTGTTACCTTAATGTGTGCTTTGTTTTAATTTCCTGAATGAATATCTTGGTGCAATTATTCCTAATTCTTTTCGTTGCTGTGTTGAATTCTGCTTGGCTTGATAGCTTTATACCTGGTAAGTTATTGTTGCAACATAATGGGTTATTTGAACTGGAGGAAACAAGTTGTTGGTTAAGTTGTGTAGAGGATGCAGGATGCATTATTCTCCAACATCTTTATATTTCTAGTTATTGCTAGTAAGAGAGAGGGAGGGAGGGTCCTGGATCAGGTGCATCCATTTGTACTTGACCATCCTTACAATTGGTTGTAAACCCGAGTGATGCAGACGTGCTGTCTAAACTGTCGTCTGTCTCCTACACTTCCCTTCCAAATCACCTCTTGTTGACCACCATCTCCTCCTCTTGGAACCCCCTCGCGAAATAGAAGAATTAAAGAAGTAGGAGAAAGAGAACCGCTCTGTTTGTCTGCTACAGTCACCTACCAAATCATCTCTTCCTATCAAAACCCACTTGCAAAATAGAAGAATGAAAGGGGAACCACTGTTTGTCTCCTATACTCACCTATCAAATCACCTTGTCCTAGTCTCGTCTTTTGAAAACCACTTGTGAAATCTGAAAGCTATCTGTAAAATCTGAAAACAATGGTATGTCTTTTTCGTGTATCCCTGGCACTCGACCCAAATGGTTGGATCTCTTCATTTTAAAATCTACGACAGACCCAAAATGACGAGACATTTTCTTGATGAGCCAGGTCGGGTTTGCGATGAGGTGATCAGCTCTACGGAAATTGGTAGAATGCTTGCATAGATCATAGTGCTTGAGAAGTACCTGTGCTCCCTACCCTCCACCCTAATGTTTTTATTTTTATTGAAAAATAGAAAAGTGGACTGTAAGATAGATAGAGAGCATCTTATTCAAAACAGTTTATTCATGCTTTATCAGAATGAGGGTTACACAGATGAAAGAAGGAAGAGTAATATTCCTAGATAAAAGATGGCTAAATGTTGGGATTTTTCTTGTTCTAGCTGTCCACAAGAAAACATCTTATTCATGCTGGGGAAGTCGAATCATCTTTATTCATGCTTTTAGAGAATTAGTGTGAGACATATGAAGTGAAAAGAAGAGTGATCTTTCTAGGTAAAAGATGGCTAAATGTTGGGTTTTTTTTTTTTCTTTGTTTTTTCATTCTGCTGTCCACAAGAAAATGGAATCTAAGTATTACTGTTCAAATGATTAAGCTTAACCCTTTTCTAGGAGTCACTACCGATTTTTAACATGTTTAGGGCAAGTGGATTCCCTTTATGTGTTTATTTGACAATTAATAGCAGCCCCTGGTTTTGTGTTTTGTGACTTCCATGCTTGAAAGAGTCAACTAAGCCCCTTCCCAACTACTAAATTCTGCTAGTTTCTGCTTGTAATGAGTACTAACTAGGTTGTGGCTTCCACATGCAGCTTGTTGCAGCAACTCAGTCAAGAGATAGAACAGGAAGAAACCAGAAGTTTCCGACATCATGTGGGCTCACCCATAGGCAGTTCTCCTCCAGGTAGACTCTTCATACATCATAGGTGCTTATGCCTGAAATCTTCTTCTTCTTCCTCTTTTTTTGTTTTTTTTTTTGCTTATATAGTGCAATGCTCTTGTTTTGTAATTTCTGAAAATGCAATTTTTCATGAGGCTAGTCTATTACAACATTCATGTCAGGTAACTGGGCACAATTCGGCACTCCAGTTGAGCATGGTCCCCTACAAACTCTCAGTCAATCTCCAAGTTTGAGGACAATTAGTCCTGGGAACAACAGTAATTTGCCAGGACTAGCTTCAATTCTGCCTTCTCAGTTATCAAACTCTGTGAAAATTGCTCCTATTGGTAAGGATCAGGGCAGAATTAACCATGTGGATCAAGTTTTTGCCAACAGTAGTTCCCCACATGGTACCACTTTTCCTCAGCCAAACTTGAGTTCAAGTCCTGGAACAGTGTCTTCTTTTGGCCCATCCACTTCCAATGCATCTGGCATTGGAACACTGTCCGGGCCCCAGTTTCTTTGGGGAAGTCCTACTCCCTATGGGGAACATGGAAATTCCTCTGCATGGGCAGCTCCATCTGGGGGTCATTCATTTACGTCAAATGGTCAAGGTCAGGGCTTTCATTATTCTAGCCGGAGTGGGTCTTTTCTTGGTTCATCACACCATCATGTTGGATCTGCTCCATCTGGCGTTCCTTTTGAGAGGCACTTCGGCTTTTTCCCAGAGTCACCTGAAACATCTTATATGAATCCAGTTGCTTATGGAGGCATTGGTTTAAATCGGAATGAGAGTAATTTTATGATGAATATGGGTGCACGTGCATCAATGAATAGTGGAGTCACTCTTTCAGGGAACATGCCTGAAAATGGTTCTGGTTTTAGAATGATGTCATCTTCAAGGATGAGTCCCATGTTCGTTGGCAACAGTCTATATTTAGGACCAGGGACCAACAGCTTAGATGGATTGACTGAACGTGGAAGGAGTCGGAGAGTTGAGAACAGTGGGAACCCGATAGACAGCAAAAAGCAATATCAGCTTGACTTGGAGAAGATTTTTAGCGGAGAGGATACTCGTACTACTCTAATGATTAAGAATATCCCCAACAAGTAAGATGTTAATGCCACTGCAAATTGATTTTGTTGCTTGTAAGATGTCAGAATTAGAGGTTTAATTCTTTTTTATTCTTTCTTTTTCTTATGTGTGTGTGTGTGTGGCTCTGTTTCTTTCATATATGTTCTAGGTATACTTCGAAGATGTTGTTGGCTGCAATTGATGAAAATCATAGGGGTACCTATGATTTTCTCTACTTGCCTATTGATTTTAAGGTACTTCAGACTGAAGATCCAGCAGAAGGTTTTGTTTGCTTTTCCCATTAGAATATTGCTCATATTTTTGTGACTTCTTTGAAATGCAGAACAAATGCAATGTGGGATATGCGTTCATCAATATGGTGTCTCCTTCACATATTATTCCCTTTTATCAGGTTTCATTTCTGCACCTTGAGAGTTCTTTGAAGAATTTACTCGGTTTAGTTTTTTCTGTGATCTTTTGTTTACATTTTAGAGGCCAAGAAGTTATTCTCCAGACCCATTAATGGAAGTAGGCTTCTAAGTTCTTAGTTGACTGAGAAGCTGTGGAGTCTTATAATATTCAACTGCAGAATGAAACAAGGGGAGTGAATCTCTTGTTAGGCTTTTGACTTGGGTAGAAATAACTGGGGTTTCTCTTCCTTCAGGCTTTCAATGGCAAGAAGTGGGAGAAGTTCAATAGCGAGAAAGTTGCCTCACTGGCATATGCTCGAATACAAGGTAAGGCTGCTCTTGTTACCCACTTCCAGAACTCAAGCTTGATGAATGAAGATAAACGGTGCCGTCCAATTCTCTTCCATTCAGAGGGCTCTGAAGCTGGTGAGCAGGTAAAGTGGACCTGCTGATTTCCAAATTTGTTATGATAAATGTGACACCCGTATAAATCTGAACTGTATTTGTTTCTGTCAGATCTGGATTTAAACTATATTAGACTAATTTAAGTCTAAATCTTTCAACATGTCTATATGGAAGTATATTTATATGGCTTTCCATGCTGAGATTATTTAAATTAACCTTATTTGTACCATCTTCTATCAACAGATTATCCAAGAGCCCTTCCCTTCCAACAATTTGAACATCCGCGTGCGGCAGCCAGATGGGTCTGTCTTAGGGGACTCAGCAGAAAGCCCTAAGAAGGGTGTTTCAGGAGAAAATCTGGAGCAGAGTTAACAGTTGCTAAAAGCAGGTAGTCTCCGTGAGTTCGGTGGTTAAAAGAATTAAACTAACGATTGTGTAGCTATTTATGTGTATAAAGTTGGCAAGTGACGGTGAAGAAAAAGTGAATGCCATGTATGTAAATGTATTATAGGCAGTGTCCACTTTTGAGCAATGGACGCGCCGGAGTAGTTTCACAAAAAAGGAAGCTGTGAAGGCTGCATAGAGTGTTTTGTTTCTGAACAAGTCAGAAATTCAAAATTAGAAGAAACGAAGAAGGGAAAGACAATAAGGTGGAAAGGCATAGGTGGATGGGTGAATTTGTTTTGCTGCCATTCTCTATGGATTGCTCACCAATTTGTGCATGATTTCTTTCCTTTCCTTTTATGTTTTTTTTTCCTTATTTTGGGTACAATGGAAAATTGGGTTGGGAAAATGTCTTCAGAACCTTGTTTTATTTTGGTCAAATGTGGATACTTGTCTATATGGGAGGGTACATTTGTATTTGGAGTTGAGGTTCAGGCTTGGGGGCCTTGATTTGAAGGGTTGGTGGGGACTGCTTATCAGAATTGTATAAAGGAGAAGATAACAGACCCTACACTTTAGTGCTTGTGTTCAGTTGCTATTATGAACTTGCGAACCATAAGGAAATGTGTATTTAATGATAGCATGGGACTGTACAGCTTCTCATATTCTGCTTTTGCATGTTATTTATTTATTTATTTTTTGTAATCTTTTTGCGAATTTATTCAACTAATTTCGGTCTTGCAAAATGAGTTGAACCAAGAAAATTTCAAACCTCTACCTCATTCCAATATTAGCTCTATATGACGTCGGATATTCAAAGTTATGAGCTCATTACAATTACTCTTCACATTTGCAGACACACACAGGTGTGAGCTTACTGATATAGCTTCATGAAAACACTCAAGTTTTGAGAAAATCTCCGAGAAGCCCGACACGAGCAAAATATCAAGCGTGGTGCCCACTTAGAATAATGAAATTGAGATGCTCTTGAAGAAAAGAGCAGCCACCCACAAAAACATTGGCCCTTCCATGTCCTCGTATCATGTTTGATCAGTGTGGAATTCCATGTCAATGACAAAGTAGCATTTGTCGGGCTCTCTAAAGTAACGAACATGACCATTCATTCTTTCGACAAGCTTGCGAGATAGGCATAGGCCAAGGCCAAGCCTCTCCTGCGATGCCTCTTGAGTGAGTTCATCATACATCCCATGGATGAGTTTGGATGGAAGTCCCATTCCAGGGTGAGTGATCCTACACACACAACGTAAAGGACAGGAAAAGGGGTAATTCACAACTTGATCCCTAAAGGACAATGTTGCAGAATAAACATATAGACTTAAAATAGAGCAAAATGGAGGAAATAGATTCATCAGAGCAACTTAATATAATTGAGGAAAGAGTTTGTGAGTGGAGATACAAAGTGCTTCTTGTCATTTGTTTTTTGGTAGTTGGTGTCAACAGACTTGTATGTATGACTTGCACTCTCTGTTACGTAGGAACTTGGAATCTTTATTCAAATTAGCAGAGACATGATAATTTCTAATTCTTCTTATTTGATTATGAATCCTAACAATAAATATTTGAAAGTAAATTTTATGTCATGATAGGATCTGCATGCACACCTGAAATTTAAGTGCGCAAGCTCAACTCTGTCCTGCATTTGCTTCGGATTGGCTGTAATATTGATTTCTACCCAACCATCAGGTGGAGCATAATCCACCACATGCAGCAAAAAATCTGATAGAACTTGCTGAAGTCTAATTTGATCACCATATAGAGATAATCCTCTGATTTCCTCTGGAATTATTTGAACTAATTTAACTCCAGTTTGGGTTGCTAAGATCACTGCTTGATTGAGAATTGCATCTATGACATTTTTCAACAGAAATTGTGCAATGTCTAGCTTCAAATAACTCCTGCAATGAGGAATATACATAAATGAGGACATTGAATTTTGGGAAGAGGCAATATATAATAACTCAACATTTAATTTTGGCAATTGAAAGAAACTTACCCCACTTCTATGTTCCCCAATTCTGTATCTTCTACAATTCTCATCATTTGCTTTTGACACACGTCACTGATCTCAAGAAGCTGCTTCATATCGTCTGAAACAGTAGGCCTTAGAAGATCGTGGACAAACTTAATTCCATGTAGAGGGGTCCTTACTTCTTGTTGAATATATGCCAAATGCCTCAAGCTTGAAAAACTTTTTTTCTCCTGTTGCATTTTTAACTCTAATTCTTGCTGCAGGAAGCAAAAGCACCCAATTACATTCCCATGCATATTGGTCCTTCTCGTTGTTGTCATGAGAACTTCCACATACTTCCCGTTCCTATCAAAGAAAGACAAGGGGCATTTCCCGGTGTTTTGGTTGCAAAGTGTTTGGTATAATAGAATCATAAATTTAGAGACAGCATTGTGACCTTTCAGCGGGCAAAGATTACCAAAGACTTCCCCTGCAAGCATTTTTCCAATCACCTCATCTCGTTTCCAACCTGTTAACTTTTCCATTGCAGTGTTCCACTCCGAACAGCAAGCATTGTCGTCTGAAGAAAATATGGGTGGTATTAGTGGATCAAGGCTTTGTATTATAGCTTTGTAATCTCCTTGAAGCCGGACAAACTTATCCAGTATGACTTTATGTTTAGTTACATCTTGGCCCACAAAGCATACTCCAACTATTCTCTCCGTGTCATCTTTGCTCACGCAGGTATTTGCTTGAATCGAAACAACATCATTTTCCTTCTTCTGTTTGAAAATCTTCAATCTAAATTCAACATTTGCAACTTCCTCACCTAAAAAAGTTGTAATAAATTAGACATTTGAAGGAAAATAAGTAAAGGGATGATCTAGATTAAACTGGGAAACTGGAAAGCTAGAAAACTGAGGTGAAGTATCACAAATACAATCTAAAAATGAAAAATTCAGTAATTGACTCTTTATCATATTCTGAAAACATGTGAAATCTTTAAACGAGATTTCCAAAACTAGAAAATTTGTTTGCTAAAACAGCTAACCAAACATGTTTTCTTTGTCTATGGACTTTTGGAGATAGAAGGTTGTATCTTATTCTTTAGCAAGAAAATTGCAAGCTTGTAGAGAGTAATGGAAAAACTCAGCTAAGACAATGATAATACCGTTCAAAGCTCGGGCAATAATATCTTCAACAATTGCACAGGATTTTTCATCAATAACCTCTCTAACTAGTGACTTCCCCTTAACGTCATTGGCTGCTAACCCAGTCAATTCACTAGCTTTTGCATTCCAAGCATTGATGAGTCCATTGGAATCAATAGCAAAAATTGGTGTTGTTGCGGTCTCAATCAATCTAACCAATTCACTTGCCACCAAAGTGAGCTGATCCATTTCTGAATTGTTCCCTTTGTCATTGATCACCATCTTGGGGGCACTTTCCACAATGTTGTTTGCAAAATCACGGAGAATAAGCTGCAATGAGTGAATGGCATTCATCTCCCAGATCTCCCAAGGGAAACTCCTATTTTTAACCACTTCGAGAAAAACCTTAACCGACAATCTCGGATGCATTCTCCCAGAATTATCTCTATCATGGGGATAATGCTTGGCTCCTCCCCATTTAAATTTCTTTGCTGCATGACACCTAAACCAAAACAAGAAATCCCTCTCTGCAATCCTCACAGAAGCTAGACCACACACCCTATCACTGAGCAAAGCTGCACCAGGATAGCCTGCATTGACTAAACTATCTGTACATAAACCAGTTGAGTCTTGATGATAAGTAAGCAACCAAGTAGCTATATCCTTGACCTCTACCTCCCCTGGTGTTACGCCTATCAAGTGACACCTCCCATCATAATACAACGCAGCTCCATCACACTTCACAAGTTGCATTATATTTGGTGATTGACTCACTATCCCAAGCTGCCCATCCTTAAGAATCATACCACAAAGAGAAGCTTGCATTGTAAGAATCTTTTTCTCTACTAATTGTGATGCCAGCTGAAGCTCTAAGTTCAATTGCAACCCAAACGCTCGAATTAAGAAATCACAAGCGCATCGAAGTGGGAAAGGTATATTTCGGGGTGAAGAATGATGGCATGCAACCAGTCCCCAAAGTTTCATTGAATCACCGTTATTTATAACAATCGCCATAACCAATGATGCAATTGAACCCATATTAGCCATGTACTTAGCGTGGCATTCATGGGGCGATCTTAATGTTGAATTAACTAAACACAATGGCTGATCCAACTCCTCACTTTGAATTATCCGAACCGGAGTCGCATTACAATCACAAATCATCCTAATTCTATTCTGCTTAAACAAAAATCGTGCAGCTTGCGGTATGTCGGTGGCAGGATAATGCACCCCTAGATAAGGTTCCAAATCGAACCTCCTAATTTCAGAAACAATTTCACCGTGATCATCCTCATGAAACTTATACACCATCACCCTATCATACCCAGTGAGCTCCTGAACATCCTCCACAACAGTATCGCACAACATACCAACATCTCCGGCCGGTACCGCCTGCAACCGCGTAATCGCCTGAACGGCCAGTTTCTGCGACTGCACCGCTCCGCTGATCGAAAAAGCCGGGTCGTCTGCGGGTCGTCCCGGCTCCAAATCAATCACAATTCCCACATCGATTCTGTGAAGAACAGCATAAAATGGCTTTTGGGTAATCTTGGAATGGACACATATCGGGTTGAACAGAGATATATCGGGGGAGGCAGCTGCTTTTGTGAGAGACTCGCCGGAGGAGCGGGTGAAGAAGGTTCTGGCGTCGAAGTTGAGGAGGGAAGTGAATTGGGTGGTCGGGTCATCTGTTGGAGTGTTGAGTCCAACAAATTCTATGGCGTTTTCGCTGAAAGCAATGACTCTGAAAGAAGGTTCTTCCACGCAAACCATGCAGCCAAAGGGCTGGATCAAGCCACCCCTTTGGATTTTAGACAAGTAGGCACAGATCTGTTCTTCTGGGACTGATTCTGGTGGAGATGTAACAGATTTAGAGTAATCAAATGACTCACCTGAGTCTTCGGATTGTTCGAATTCGGCAAGAAGCTTTGCATCAGCTGTGTAGCGGGAGATGGAAGACTTTGTGCTACTGCTGCTTGCTGCTCCGTCGATATCTCTATCTATCCTACATCTTAACTCCATTTTTCTTCACTTCCTGCGATCAGAGGCAAACCAGTGCATAGCACGACGGATCTTGATTGATGTTGATGATGGCGATGAAGATCCACAAGCACCAGCCTTGAGATTCGTGAAGACAAAGAAAGAACAAAAAAAGGCGGGAGGAGCACAGGGTCGTGCGTTAGCAAGTTTCGCACAAGCAGCATGTGGCTACAAATAATTTGCGACGAATTGAGTTTCGTAACCAACGCATGCATGCTTCAATACAGGTGGAGGACGGGTTGATAGCCTCAGCTGCCACGAGTCCAACTTCAGGGCTTCTAACCGAATCTCGGCAAGGAAAGTAGAAAACCAATTTTATTTTTACTTCTTCGCAAAAAATCAAAAATAGATTTTTATAAATATATAAAAATTTCAATTTTATGTTAAAATATTGCAACCTAAATTGTCGAAAAAAAAAGAAAATATTACGCAAACATTGAAAAGTGTGTACAAAATCCAATTTAACTAGAAAACCCCCCACTTCACACTTTCAAATTCATTAGCCATTAATGTTTTTATTTTAATATTTTAAGAACATCTCTGACCACCCATGTCAAATGGCATGGCTTTTTTTTTTTGTATGTGAATGAACGTGCTCAGGTGAGAATTATTTTTTATTTTTTATTTTTTGTATGAGAATGAACGTGCTCAGGTGAGAATTATTTGAAGGTAGTATATATATATATATGCCAATAATGGACGGGAAGCAAAGAAAGCCCATACAATTTTATATTTCAAATTTTTTCTTATTAATTTCCTTTTCTATGTTATAATTGCGAAACAAGCTTTTTTTT
>JAJIYU010016177.1:0-12295 GCA_030144865.1 Tinospora cordifolia | reverse complement strand
GAAAGGCATCCTCTGAAATGCAGACGTTCCATAAGGGCTCTTAAAAGTGGTCTTTTCTTGATCTTTTGGAGCAATAACGATTTGGTTGTAGCTTGAGTACCCATCTAAGAAGTAGTAAAAGTCGTACCCTGCAATCCGGTCTAACATCTTATCCACAAAGGGTTAAGGGAAGTTGGTTTCTCTGGTAGCTTTATTCAATTATCATTTGTAATCACCATTATTCCCCCCTTCTTTGGTACTATATAAATAGGACTCACCCATGTCAAATTAGAAATAGCATATGTAATACCTAGCTTTTAACCACTTCATCACTTCTTTCTCAACCACTTCTTTCATTATTGGATTAAGCCTCCGCTGATGCTCAATTTATGGGGTTCCTCCAAAAGAATTTTGTGCATGCAGATAGTGGGACTGATGCCTTTTATATCCTCAATTGTCCACCCAATGGTGCACTTATGTTCTCGAAGCACACGTAATAATCACTCTTCTTGAATGGGAGTTAAAGAAGAAATAATAATAATAGGTGAGAATGAGGCTTCACCCAAATAAGCATATTTGAAGTGATAAGGAGGGGGTTTCAAATCAATGGCTTTATGGGTATCTTGAGGGTTTTTAGATTGGCTAGAATAAGGTAAATGAGTATATGTGCTATTAGGTTCAAGTGGTGAAGCTTCCAAAGCTAGAACATTCACCCTCTTGGTTTCATTCATCGGTTGGGAGAAAGAAATAGAGTGAGAAATGCAGCCAACCATATTTTCTTTAGAATTTAATTCATCCACTACTTCAATAATGCAAGAATTTATCACCTCAATTTTATTGCACTCATGGAGATCACTAGGGAATTGCATAAACTTGTAGAGATTAAAAACCACTTTATCTTCATTCACCCGTAAGGAGAACTCGTCCTTATGTACATCAATCAGTGCATGCCCTATAGCTAGAAATGGCCTCCCAAGAATCAGTGAGATCTCCCCATCTTCTTCGATATTTAGAACGATGAAATCTACCGAAAAGATGAACTTATCAACTTTATCTAAAACATCTTTAATGATTCCCCGCGGATAAATGAAAGATCTATCAGCAAACTGAAGAGAAATGGTGGTAGGCTTAATTTTAGACATTTCCAATCTTTTGCATATTGAAATAGGCATGAGATTGATGCTTGCTCCCATATCACCAAGTGTTTTCACAAAGATTTCTGAACTAGCACGTATTAGTAAAGTTGCTTGGATTTTTTAATTTCCAAGGAAGCTTGTTCTATAGGATAGCACTAAATTATTCTGTAAGCTTCAAAGTTTCAAAATCTTTCAATTTTTGATTTCTAAACATTATTTCCTTCACGAATTTAGCATAGTTAGGCATTTGTTGTAATGCTTGCGCAAATGGTATGTTTATGTGAATTTTCTTATCTCTAAGAATTTGGCAAATTGTTCATCCACTTTCTTCTTCTGAGATCTCTACTATCATTTTTATCTACCCTCCCTGATAGTTCCTTGAAGAAGTGAGGATGCATTTTCAAAATCTCATCTAATGTGTCCTCCATAGACAGTTTCTTTTCTTGCAGGTTTTGCTGAGGAGCATAACTTGGGATATTTTTGTTCTGTGAACAGGAGAAGTGTTCATGTTGCTGGATCTCCAGATGGTAATACTTAGGGATTTGATTCCCTTGTTGCTGCCCTTGAAAACTATTGAAACGGTTGATCATATTCATCTACTCAATGGATCCATCTTCCCCCCTCTGGTGCTCTATTTGATTCACCTATAGATAGGATGGATTGAATTTGAGGAACATGAAACTGTCCACTACCCATCTTCTCAGCCCATGAAGTCATACGGGGGTTCACAAAGGCTATTTATGCTTTCAATGCTATGATTTTGGCAACCTCATGGAGATCAACCCTCTTTACTGAACCTCTCTCGATACCATGGCCATAAGCATTGGCTGCCATGTCTTCTATGATGGCTGCTATTGTCGACTTCCCCATTAAAGAGCCTCCAGCTACTGAATCAACCAAGGCTCTCGTTGGTGGTGTCAAACCACTGTAGAACATCTCGATCTATAGCCATGGAAGATAGCCATGCTAAAGGCATCTTCTAAGTAAATCTTTAAATCTTTCCCAAGCTTCATAGAGAGATTCGAACTCATACTGCTTAAATAAGCTAATTTCACCTCAAAGTTGATGAACGTTTTCTAAAGTGAAGTAATTCTACAATAATTTCTATTCTATCTATTCCCAAGTAGTGATGTTACCCAGTAGGAGAGTTTGCAGCCATGTTATCGCTTTATCCCTCAAAGAAAAAGGGAAAAGCCTCAGTCTCAAATGATCTTCCATCACACCATTCTTCTTAACAGTGTCATAAATTTCCATAAAAGAGTTAAGATGTGCCATCGAATCCTCAGTAGCCAAGCCTCCGAGTTGTTGTTGCTACACCACAATAATCAAAAAAGGCTTCAACTCGAAGTTATTGGCATTTGATGGGTGTTTGAGCAATTTCAAAGTAATTGTTATTCAACACTGGCTTGAAGAAATCCTAGAGTGGTGCTTCGCCATCATTCTCGACAATTGATATGTTGCTCTCAGCCATAAAAAACATTTGGCTCCTAACTTCTAACCGAATCAGCCTTAGTGTTTTTGACAAGTCTAGGTCGCTCAATCCAAAATGGATCTCTACTCATCCACACCTGAAACACCCCAAGCAAAGAAAAGAAATCAAGTGTAACTGATTAAAATAAAACAAAATAAACAAAAATAAAATTCTTTCATTAAAAATTAACCAATTTCAATTAGTTTTGAGATTGTTATGCATCGTTCTTCGGCAACAGTGCCAAGAACTTGTTGGGATTCACTATCATGGTGTGCGGATCAATAAAACACTTGGATTGTCCTCGTTTACGATCAACGAAACTCGTCTGGACCATCAGATGAACCTCGATCATGGTGTGCGGATCTCATTCGCAATCAATGAAACTTGTCTGGACCATCAGATGAACCTCGATCACGGTGTGCGAATCTCGTTCGCGATCAACGAAACTTGAATGAACCTCAATCACGGTGTGCGAATCTCGTTCGTGATCAACGAAATAGATCCTAGCCGCAAGATCAACCTTGAGCGCAGTGTTCGATTTCGCGATTTCATTTTTGCGCCTGCATTGTGCACCGTTGGATTTGATGGATTGATCGTGGCCGTTTGATCTTGATGATTTGGTGCATCAGGGCGCTGGTGTAGATCTAATCGTGGTCGTCGGATCGTGAGATCCGATTTAGATCTACAGTTTGCTGTCGTTGGATGTGTTTTAAGTTTATTTTTTTTGATTTTTCACCCGAATTTCTTGTTTTATTTTTGGATTTTTGCCAAATCTTGATCTCAATTGACTTTCTAATCTTGTTTTCATAGAAAATTGCGCGTATCTTTGTATTTTTGGCTATGATATCCAATGTTATGCATTATATTCACATATTTTCTTTCAAAAATCCATTAAATTGATTTTATTCCTTATTTGGCTAAACTGGGACTTACCAAAATTTTCTTTCGTCAATTCCGTATAATTTTTCTAAGTAAAAGTATAAATTTCATATGAACTTTTCGAGATGTTACATGGACAATAGATAAAAAACATTAAATTCACGAGGTATAAAACAAACCTTAGAATGGATTAATCAAAATAAAGAATTAAAGGTTCCTACAATCCCATTTACATCCTACAAATTAAAATAACTTAGCCTAGCATCATATAAAGTTCAAAGCACAAAGAATTAAACAAATTAAAGATCATACTCTAAAGCTTTGACCTTCTTCTTCATCTTTCTCCTTCGTTCTGCTCTCTTTCTTCTTTTGGCGATCCATACAAAGAAAACCAATTTTTTAACCTAATAATGTGTTCCTATTTATATAGGTTAGTCAAAAAACACCTAAAACACGAATTACAAAACCCCAAAAAATGTAACTTAATCGCACTACCGCGGTAACAAACTATGGTAGTGGAAATAATAAAAAATCTACAAAAATCACTTTGCACTGATATTTCTTCTTTGGTTACCGTGGTAATGCCTTTTCTATATTGTCTTGCATTCTAAATACCTCAATAGCTATCCACAGTAATATTCCGCCTATTTTTCCTCATGTTCATGCTCATATTACCGTGGCAATCAATTGTTCTACACTAGTAATAAGTTGAAATCCTTCATTTTAAGCACATTCTCATCTTCTTCTTCAATCTACTAGTTGCCCTTCAACTTGAACGTGCATAAATCACAAAAAACCTTTCCCTAGCATTAAATCACAGAGAGAATGTAACACCCCAACCCCCAAGAGACAAGTTCAAGCTGAACCACATGGCGGGTTGGGTCCAATGTTACATTTATAAGTACACAACTTGCGTCACTTTCTATTATCTCATGTCTTATTATTTCTCAATGAGCACACAATCCAAATAATTTAATTCTATTTAATAAGACTATTACAAGAGAGATAAATAAAAAATTCAATCTTTATTTATTAAATAAAATAAAGGGATACATGCTTGAAATTCAAATAATGAACAGGAGAGTACATAACTCTAAAATCTAAATATAAAATTCAGCGAAAGTGTTTATTCAAAATTTGGGCAACATGCCTT
The DNA here is from genome assembly GCA_030144865.1 of Tinospora cordifolia. NCBI lineage: Eukaryota > Viridiplantae > Streptophyta > Magnoliopsida > Ranunculales > Menispermaceae > Tinospora > Tinospora cordifolia. Next base: position 7,677 of record JAJIYU010016177.1, on the reverse strand, counting down.
TACATAGAAACTTTCTGAAAATAGAGTTTCTAATCCCTTAGCAACCTTGCTCATGCATTTCAAATTCCTGAAAAATAGAAGAAAGGGGTAAGCACATAGCTTAGTGGATCATTCATCAAACTACTAATTCACTAATTCAAATCAAAAGTACATCCAATTTCAATCACTTACAAGTATTAAGCGTTCCAAACAATATCTTGTTAGTATTGTATATTTGACCAAAAGGGGTTTTTAATCCCTTGATGTTCTTCATTAAAATACTCCTATTTTGGGATGGAATGACAATTCATCTTCTCAAGTTACATTGGAAATAAGGATCACATGTCCACATTCCAAGTATTTTAAAACACATTCACACTTAGTGATGTTACTCAAATACAGTTAAGTATATGCACAGAACACCCATAGCATCACTTAGACTACTATGATGGTATGTGGTTGTTATCTTCATTTTCTCTTATTTAATTTCAAATATATATGAAACAAGATCAAAATAATTAATATCAGAATTTAAATAATCAAGAGAACATGGAAACATACATGGCACGCGTAAAAATTCAAAAATAAGCCTAAGTATGGTTTCTAAGCATGTTATGCGATCATGTGTGAATTAAAATATGAAAACATGTTAAATTAAAACTAAAGCTTGATCAAATGTGCTGAAAACTAAAAACTAACATGAATATACTAAAGACTTAAAGTAGTAAAGAAGGAGGTCTAGAAATTCCCTTCACCTTATTTCGAGTTTCTTTGTAGAATCCGACAGAGGTTCCCCTTACCCACAACTTTTAGAATTTCAAGAACTTCTAATCACCAGCAAAAATACTTCAACAGCTCTCTAAAAAACTAAATAAGGACTTTTCATACTAGAAAGAAAAGAGAGTGAGAAGAGGCGCCAAGAAGAGGGAAAAATAAACAAAGAGGGAAGTGTCAACTCTTTACTTTGGAATGAGATTAAAGTGAGCAAGGAGGGTTTATATAGATGTTCATGAGAGCATATGGGACGTCCTAGAGCAACCTTGGGTGGCTCACAAAAATTTTGGCAAGTTTCTAAACTCATAAGGGGATGGTTTGCATAAAGAGGACAAACGTGCTCATGGTTGGCAAGTAGGACCACTAAGGTTTCCAATCCAAGTGTGAGCAAACTCTTTGAACCTTATTTTTTCTATTTTATGTGTGTGAGCACAATTAAAGCTTTAGAACACATTCTAATATCTCTTGGACGTCCTCTATTAGTAAGAAAACATTCTAATATGTTGCGATTCATAAAATCAAATAAGTTTCTAATATGGGTACACAAAAACAAAGCATTGGAATATTTCTTATTTTCCTTGGATTCTCTCCCTTTTTGGCTCTACATGTGAGCATAAGACAAGTTTCTATTTTCTAATTTTTTTTCTAGGTGAAGGAATCAATCTATATCTCTTTAAATCAGCCACTCTAATTAAACTTCTATCTTGGGTTTGTCACATGTGTGCCGACACACACACTTATGATACATTTTATATGATTTTATATGTAACCTTAGTATACGTGATCATTTATCTTGGCACATGGAATCTTTCTTCATGGTTTTTATAGGTGTGGGCATACATGATCATTTACATGGCACATGGGATCATTCTTTATGGTTTCAAATAATGGACACATCCCATAGAGCTTAGGGTAGGGTAGGGTAGGGTGCACATGATCATGGTGTTCTAGGCATGTGACTTGCACATGTTAGGGGTGGCCACGACTTAATGGGTTTACAAAAATTAAATAAAAATTAATATCTCCTTATTTACATGAAAATATGATTTATAACCTATAGTTTTAGAATCACATGAACCTACTGCACATTTTAAGTATGGTTTGGCCCAAGGTGATTTTCCCTCAAAAACTTTCTTTATTTAAGACCCACTGAGGTCACTAAGCAAATGGAAATTCAAATCTTGGCCAATTGTTTTGATTTTTGGATATGTCGTTCATTTTGATTGTTGATGTTATTCCATTTTGTTTTGGGTCATTTCGTTCCCATGAAGTACACTAAATGACAATTCTTTTTTAATTTGGACCCCTCTAAAGGGCGTTTGTCAAATAAAAACCTTAACCTTGACCAATTGTTCTAAGTTTTTGATATGTTGTCCCCTTAGTTGGTTTATGTCACCTTACTTCATTTTAAGTTGTTTTGGGTTCCTAAGGGGCACTTAATGAGAGTTTTGAAAACCTGCCAAATTCATCCCTAAAATGAGCTCAATTTTATTTTGCACCCAAATTTCATTGAATAAATGATAAATTTCATTTAATTGAGTATAGAGGATTTAGGATATTAGAACCTACCCTTTTTAGAAAAATTTCATCCTCGAAATTTGTACATAACTAAGGATTTTTAGTGAATAGGTGTGGATACTTGGTCTTCATCTTATATTCAAGTTCCCAGGTAGCTTCTTCCACCCCATGATGTTTTCATAGTACCTTCACTAATAGGATATCCTTTGTTCATAGACTACGTATTTTATGGTTGAAGATTCTAACTGTTGTTTCCTCATAAGTAGCATCATCTTGAATATTTACTTCCTCCCAGTGGATGATGTGAGAGGGGTCAGGTTCATACTTTTTCCCATTTCCTTTAATGTATAGGACACAAGAGCTCAACATAGCCTCTAGTGTCTGGGTAGCTCTCTTAGACTTACTGACTTAATCTGGATCTGGTTGGCAAAAATTAGCCACTTTAGTGGGGTGATCTACAATTACCCACACAGTATTTTCTCCCGATGTCTTAGGGTATCCTTAGCATCTGACCTAAGGTCAGTATGCTTGTCTTATTCAATTTCCTCTATCATGCTTGTAAGTCACTCATCTTGACTTTGTTCATCCCCAATCTGATTGCAAAAGATTTGGTGGCCAAGACATGTTGTAGAGATAGGTTCATTTTTCATTTTAATGTCATACCTAGCCTAAAGTTCTCAATCTATTTGAAGGTCAAAGTTTTTTTGTCATACCCCACCTCTGTCTCAATGAACTCGACCACATGGTAGGCCTTGGGTTATTACTAACACTTTTTATTCTCAGACTTTCTATTTTGAACCTTCAAAATGTAACAACAAGGATTCTTAAGGGAATAAATTTTATTTATTGAAAAGAATAGGTACAAAACCTTATCAAAGCTTAAAACTCATTAATGCTAACATATAACAATTTTAAATAAAGGGCTAATCAAATTCTCCTAATTTTTATTTTATACTAGGGTCTCTAGGGTAGGTTTTGGTCTTTTTGAGCTTCAACAGCAAACACTCTAGCTTGGTTCTGCCCACGACCTTGATTTTGCCCTTGGTTGGGATTTTGTTGCTGCTGTCTGCCCTGAGAACAATCAATCTAACCTCTTCCCTGAGAGTTTTGTGGCTAAGGAGCCTGAGTGTAGTCGGGCAGTTTCTTTCTACATTACCCTTCTACTTGCACACATAGCACAGTCTCTGCTTCCTCGCTTGTTCTTTTAGTTCATCTTTATTTTGCCCTTATTTCTAGGTATGTGGTGCCTTCTCACCACTCTTATTCTTTTTTTTTGGGCCTCTGGGTTATCTATTTCATTACTAGGCTTTTTGTTCTTTCCTTTCAACCTTTGTTCTAAGTTGAGTTCATGTTCTAGGATCCCTATATGTCTTTAAGCTTAAAGTCGCAATCACTTTTTGAATCTCAATCTTGAGACCCTGAGCAAACCAATTAGCTTTCATTATTTCTTCTTAGATTAGCTCCCAAGAGAACTTATCTAATTCAGTAAAATTTTCTCTCGTACTCAGCTACAGTCAAGTCCTTTTAATTCAACCTGATGTAGTCCTCTTATAGCTTCTACAGTTTTGTCTTCGAAAAGAACTTTTCATAGAAGACCTCTTTGAACTCTTCCTGGGTCATCTTTTCAACGTAAATGTTTGTTTCATCAAACATTCGTACTATCATGACTCTAGATTCAATTTCTAGGTTTTCGATCTGTTCAGTGGCCTAAAAGTTTTTCTTCTAGGTTCCTTTCATGCATGGGTACAGGATTTGGTTTCAAATTAAATAAATAGTAAAACATGCATATCATAAAATCATACAATCAAGCTAGAACAACAAGGTTCCAAGCTTCTACCTAAGCTTTCAAGTTCAAGTTTCTCATACCTCTCTACCCCTTCCACTTTGGCTTTCACCCAAAATAGAGTCGCACCCAAATAGTTTTGCAAATTGCTCAATAACTAAGGTTACCGAGCCCACTATACTCCACCATCCCATACCAGCGAGCATAAAGAAACCCATTCTGCCAGAGTTACTGATCATTCACCACACATGGTTCATCATTCTTCCAGTCTAGGCTTCTTCCATAACCCCGAATTCCTATGCATCTCATATTATGTAGAAACCAAAAGATATAGAAGTTTCCTGATCCCGTGTCCTGATCAAACAATTTTTTATTTTCACATAAGTTTTAGTCTCAAGCCTATGTCCTAAAGATTTATTCTTTTGATCCACTGTGCCACCCGTGAATACACCACGTTTCTATCGAGGGTCTTTCCTCTAGACCTAGGATTCAATTTGGTTGACTCAAAACCTCTGTCTAGTCAAGATACCACCTTTGGCATCATTTTCGAGTTCTAACCAGTTTCTTGCCCTAATTTTTTTTTCACCTTCTAATTTTCTTCATGTAGAAAGTAAGAGTGTTCTTCAACTCAAACCACTCATATAAGGTGGTGGGACAACCTCTAGGTCGAGCGGCGAGACCAAGGTTTACTTAGCAACCACGCATTCTAGGCCATGATAACCCACCTCCCTTTCAATGTTTAGCTTTACTTGGGACAAGACTTACCCACTATTAGCTCAACTTGTAGTCTTTGTATCCAAACAAAATATTTCAAAAACACATACTTCCCTTTTGAAAACACTTTCTAAAACAATTTTCAATTTTCAAAAATAGAAGGTAGGGCATTAAAATTTCAATTCAATCTAATGTGAAACCCTAATTTGAGTTTCTAATTCTTGTCAAGCAACTAATGTTTAACTTCTTTCTATTTGTAGCCTAATCAACACATGTTCAACCTTGAATTTCTATTTTTAGCCCAACATATCTAATAGCTAAGCTCTGATACTACCTTTGGTATCAGAGGAAACTTTCTAATTTTGGCCCAGAAACTAATGCCTAGGCTCTGATACACCTTTGTAACATCCCAACCCCCAAGAGACTGGTTCAAGCTCAACCACAAGGCGGGTTGGGTCCAATGTTACATTTACTAGTACACAACTTGCATTACTTTCTATTATCTCAAGTCTTATTATTTCTCATGAGCACACAACCCAAATAATTTAATTTTAATTTAATAAGATTATTATAAGAGAGATAAAAGAAAAACTTCAATATTTATTTATTGAATAAAATAAAGGGGTACATGCTTGAAATTCAAATAACGAAAAGTGGAGCACATAACTCTAAAAATTTAAAACAAAATATTAGTAAGAGTCTTTATTCAAAATTTGGGCAATATGCCTTTACATAAAAACTTTCTAAAAATAGAGTTTCTAATCCCCTAGCAAACTTGCTCATGCATTTCAAATTCCTGAAAAATAGAAGGAAAGGGTGAGCACATAACCTAGTGGATCATTCATAAAACTATTAATTTACTATTTCAAATTAAAAGTACATCCAATTTCAATCCCTTACAAGCATTAAGCGTTTCAAACAATATCTTATTAGTATTGTATATTTGACCCAAAGTGGTTTTTAATCCCTTGATGTTCTTCATTAAAATACTCCTATTTTGGGATGAAATGACAATTCATCTTGTCACATTTTATTGGAAATTAGGATCGCATGCCCACATTCCAAGTATTTTAAAACACATCCACACTAAGTGATGTTACTCATATACACTAAGTATATACAAAGAACACCCATAGCATCACTTAGACTACTATGATGGTATGTGGCTATTATCTTCATTTTCTCATATTTAATTTCAAATAAATATGAAAAATGATTTAAATAATTAATATCAGAATTTAAATAATCAAGAGAACATGAAAACATACATGGCATGCTTAAAAATTAAAAAATAAGCCTGAATATGGTTTCTAAGGATGTTATGCTATCATGTATGAATTAAAATATAAAAATATGTTAAATTGAAAATAAAACTTGATCAAGCATGCTTCAAACTGAAATATAAACATGTCAAAAACGAAAAACAAACATAAATATACTAAGGACTTGAAGTAGTAAAGAAGGAGTTCTAGAAATCCCCTCCACCATAAATTCGACTTTCTTTGTAGAATCCGACAGATGTTCCCCTTATATACCACTTTTAAAACTTCAAGAACTTCTAATCACCAACAAAAATACTTCAAAAACTCTCTAAAACACTAAGATAAGAACTTCTCACACAAGAAAGAAAAGAGAGTGAGAAGAGGTGCTAAGAAGAGGGCAAGAACAAACAAAGAGGAAAGTGTCAACTCTTTACTTTGGGATGAGATGAAAGTGAGCAAGGGGGTTTATATAGATGTTCATGAGAGCCTACGGGACGTCCTAGGGCAGCCTTGGGAAGCTCACAAAACTTTGGGCAAGTTTTTAAACTTATAAGGCAATGGTTTGGATGAAGAGGGCAAGTGTACTCATGGTTGGCAAGTGGAACCACTAAGGTTTCTAATCCAAGTGTGAGCAAAATCATTGAACCTTATTTGTTTCTTTCATGTCTGTAAACACAATTAAAAGTCTAGAATACATTCTTATTTCTCTTGAACATCCTCCATTAGTAAGGAAACATTCTAATATATTGTAATTTATAAAATCAAATAAGTTTCTAGTATGGGTACACAAAAACAAAGCTTTGGAATGTTTTTTATTTCCCTTGAATTTTCTACCTTTTTGACTCCACATGTGAGCATGAGGCAAGTTTCTATTTTCTAATTTCTTCTAGGTAAAGGAATCTTTCTATATCTATTTAAATCAACCAATCTCATTAAACTTCTATCTTGGGTTTGTCACATGTGTGACCACACACACACTTATGAGACATTTTATATGTAACCTTAATATAAATGATCATTTATCTTGGCACATGGAATCATTCTTCATGTTTCTATAGGTGTAGGCACACTTGATCATTTACATGGCACATGAGATCATTCTTCATGGTTTCAAATAATGGACACATCCCATGGAGCTTAGGGTAGGGTAGGGTGCGCATGATCATGGTGTTCCACCCATGTAACTTGCGCATGTTAGGGGTAGCCATGACTTCATGGGTTCACAAAAATCAAATAAAAATTAATACCTCCTTATTTACATGGAAATATGATTTATAACCTATAGTTTTGGAATCACATGAACCTAATGCACATTTTAATGTATGGTTTGGCCCAAGGTGATTTTCCCTCAAAGACTTTTCTTATTTAAGACCCATTGAGGTCACTAGGCAAATGAAAACTCAAATCTTGGCCAATTATTCTTACTTTCGGATATGTCATTCATTTTGTTAGTTCATGTCATTTCATTTCGTTTCACGCGATTTCGATCTCCTGAAGTACCTAAAATGACATTTCTTTCTAATTTGGACCCCCTGAAGAGCGTTTGACAAATGTAAGCCTTAACCTCGACCAATTGTTCTAATTTTTGGATATGTCATTCATTTTGTTAATTCATTTTATTCTGTTTTGTTTAGGGTCATTTCGATC
>JAJIYU010016176.1:0-12327 GCA_030144865.1 Tinospora cordifolia | reverse complement strand
GAGCATTCCTGTTATTTGCATATGAAAAATTCTCATGGTTTCGCACTCCAGGATGATAGTATTTGGGAACATTGTACCCCCTAGCTTGTCCTTGGTAACCACTGAACTTATTCATAGCATACATCTATTCAATGGAAGCCTCTCCAGAATATGATGCCTTCCCCGAATCCGTAATGGACTGCACTTGCTGAATATGTTGGCTCTGAAACTGTCCACCATTCTTCTTCTCTTCTACCAAATTCAGTCAATGAGTCATTGCTGCCATTTGAGCATGCAATGCACTGATGTCATCAACTTCATGAATACCAACTCTTTTGATTGTCCCTCTTTCAATGCCATGACCATAAGCATTTGCCACCATGTCTTCAATCAATTTCGTGGCATCCGTAGTAGACTTTCCCATTAAAGAACCTCCAGCTGCAGAATCTACTAGGGCTCTCGTTGGTGGAGTAAGTCCACTATAAAACATCTGAATTTGGAGCCAAGGGAGATATCCATGCTGTGGACATCGCCTCAATAAATCCTTAAATCTCTCCCAAGCTTCGTATAATGATTCAAATTCTAATTGCTTAAATGAACTGATCTCACCCAACAATTGATGTACTTTTGCAGGTGTGAAATACTTTTGCAGAAATTTCTGGCCCATTTCTTCCCAAGTAGTGATACTACCCAGAAGCAAAGTTTGCAGCCAACTTCGAGCTTTGTCCCTTAGAGAGAAAGGAAACAACCTCAATCTCAGCTGATCTTCTGTTATTTCATTCATCTTAACAGTGTCGCATATCTCCATAAATGAATTGAGATGAGCCATAGGGTCTTCAAGTGCTGAACCTCCAAACTATTGCTGCTGCACCATGGTGATTAAAGATGGCTTCAACTCGAAATTATTTGCATTGATAGGAGTCATTGCTATGCCTGAGTAGTTATTGTTCAAGACTGGTTTGAAGAAATCTCTCAATGGTGCCTCACGATGCTGTTCATCTCTGTTATTTCCCACACTGGAGCATCCACTGTCAGCCATTGTTGTTGTTTGCCTTTGAGCTTCCGATCTAATCTGATTAATAGTTTTCAGCAAATCTAGATCGTCAGAATCAACCGGGCATTTACTCATGCAAACCTGAAACTCAACAAACACACAGATCAAGTGTATTCAATGCGATCTTTACAAAAAAAATTATTCAGTTAAAAAGCAATAATGAAATAAAATACTGTCTTAACTAAGACTAGACCAAATTCAATTGGTTCTAACAACACTAACACCGTATTTTTCCCCGGCAATGGCGCCAAAAACTTGTTGACGATCCTGCAAGTGAACAGGATCGTAGTAGTAATACCGGTGAGACCAGATATCGTCCTCAGGGAAAAAGTACTTGTTTGTGTAAATTAAATCCCAATCTAGCGTTGGTTTTAGTTTTATCAAGACGTCCAATTCAGTTTGATAAGCAATTGTGTACACAGAACTTTAATTTCTTAAAAACAATAAAACTGAAAGTAAATTGACTAGGTGACAATATGTAAAAAGGTTGTTTGGGTTAGTAAACTCCTTTGTATGCTCTGTAACTTAATTTGAAATTATGATATACTAACACTTTGATTATCGCACTTGTAATTAGGACCCTATTCCTAGGTGTTCCAATTATTCACTGATATGTTTCTCGATACCCTCTTCTGAGGTGTTCAATCAACAATCCAATGGGTTCAAATAATGATTTCTATGTTATATCTCATAGATCCAGTCACAACCTTCCGATTAATGACCTGATCTAGATCTTTACTGCTACAACCTCTCTCCCGAGATAATTCGATGATCTTGGATTCTTTACGCCTTTGGCCAATAAGCATAAAGCGTTAAGCATGAACAAATAAAGTAAAGTGCAAATAAATCATTGATAATGATAGAAATCACAGTGCATACATTGGTCTCTACTACCCAAACAGTAAAAAGGAATTAGCTAGACATGGAAGAGAGATTCATCAAATAAAGAAAAGAATAGAAATCATTCATACTCTAATTGATAATGAAAAACTCCTTTATCTTCTTCACAAGACTCTATTTCTCCAGCCACCTTCGTTTCTTTTCTAATTTGGTATCCCCTTCTGTTAATCACACTTTTTCCTTTTATACCCGCACTCAATTAACCCTAAAAATCACGATATTCGCGCAACTTAAGTTAGGGACCATGGTTCATGACCGTGGTCATTACTTCTGTGCAAAAACCTAGAAAATCTGCTTAATCTGTGGACCGCGGTCTGCCTGTTTCTGTGCAAATCCTGTTCTGGTTACCGCGGTACCAGTATATTTATCGCGATCTCCAGTACGTTATGTGCAGATCATGTTCTGGTGACCGCGGTCACCAGAATATGGACCGCGGTCTCCAGTACGTTGTGTACTGATCTAGTTCGTCTTTTGTTACTGCGGTCTTCAGTTGATGGACCACGGTCTGCTGGTGTTCTTCTCATGATTTCCTTCCTGAATTGCCTCCTTCTGCTCACTGCTTCAATCTATGTCCTGCAACACACTTAAGTTCTTTCCCAGACATCATTTCTCATAAAAGAATAACAAAACTCATCGAAACAAGGTTTAAAAGCTATTAAGCAATGCAAATCTCTAACTACATGCAATTATAGCTAATTTATGCAATTTTAACTTCTATTCTCCTTTATTTCTTCTAAAATGCAACCTTTTACCTATTCCAATGTTAGTTTGCTATGCAACTAACATCACGCATGCCATAATTGGGTGAATCTACATGCAAGATCATGTCATAACTAATTATGCATGGATTAAATAGCTCGTCACACATTACACATCATTCCAAAAAGTCAAACAATTTCAATCAATTTCCTAGTAAAATTTTAATGACCTAGAACTATTCAATCAAATGCTTTGAATCTTAAATCTGTATAATACAAATGAGTAAGGAAGTCACGCCCACCTGATTCAGTAGATCTTCAGGGCTACCTTGCTTTCCGTCGAGCTATTCGATATTCAAAATCTACAATTTGTAATTCAACAGTTAATGAGATTCACTAACTTCTTAATTCACATCTAGTCTTATTTAAGTTATTCTTAGACTTAAATAATCTTTAAAAATTTATGTAATCTTGAAATCATTTTCAACCAATTTCGGATTATTGCTCAATTTGAATTTAAAACTTTACTAATTTACTTACAAGTCTTTTCGTAAAATTAGATTTCTAATAACTTAATCTTCGTAATTTAAATAATTTGTTAATATCATAATTAATTTAATTACGAACAAAATAAGACTTCTATTGGTCAAATCTGTAGTCTCGTTCATAATTGAGATTTCTAATCTTTTCTTAATAATAAAGTTGTGCTATGACTATTGTTGAGTGTCCATTCAATTAATTTACGTTCATTTAATTTCCTAAATTTAGATCCTTTACTACTTAGATAAATGATCTAAATTTAAATGCTTGAATTAAATAAGTAGACATCCATCTATAAATTTTTCTAGCATAAGATGGGTTGCTTATCGAAACTCTTTCGTTCTAACCAATGTATATCAGTTATTCATCTTATACTTGATTCAAAACTTTGTAGTGTCTTGGTAAACTACTCTATAATTCCATAATTAGCTAAACATACTGAATTAACATTAATCATAATTTTCCTTACCTTTCCGTTTCAATCCGCCAGTCGACCGGCAAATAGAGCACAATTTGATGTAAAATATGCAATTCCAACTAAAATTAGCTCATGCTCCACTTCTTGTGTTCCAATTCAACCATATTCCAGTTAGCTCATGAACTAGAAGAGGAGAAAATCCAAACCCAGATTAAAACACACAATGTCAATTCACAACCTCCAAATCAAACCAATAAGGTCATCACTTCGGTCCCTTTATTTGGATTCATCACAGACCAGCAGGCACACCTAAGTACAGAAACATTAATCCACTAGCCGTAATTCCATCTTTTCCCTGTTCTATTTCCTCTTCTCTTCCTCAGTCCGTTTCACCAACTAATGCACTTAACTTAATCTCCATTCTTCGGTAATGACACACACACAAACATGTACACAACATATTAGTTCACAATTACCAGCACTCTGTTATTCACTCTAATTTCACCCACCATAATAATCACTCAACCCACACAGCTCCCTTGTTCTTGTTTCACTGATCACCAGTGCTCGGTCCTCCTCTTTTCCTACCACCCGAGCACTTCTGTTCCTGTTCCCGGTTCCCAGCTGCTTAAGCATCATGTGCCACGGTCCCGTTCCTTCCCCTGTTAGTGACTTCCGGCCAGTAGCACCTCCCCTGTTTCCATGTTCGACCACATGCTGCAGCTTCATCCTTCCCTGTTTAGCTTCCTCCGCTTCATTCCCCTTCGTCTGTTCGGCAGGAACCCCCATAGCAGCAGCGGTACACCTCACCAATTCCCAGCAACAACCGCGCTGGTTCTTCTTCTTCGCTCTGTATTCGTCTACCAGCAACAGTTGTAGTTGCAGCAGCTACGACCTGGAACTTCTTCATTCCTCTTCCTCTCGTTCGGGTTGCAGCAGCATGCAGCAGCAACAGCTCATGCGCTGCTTTCTTCCCTTTCTCTGTTCGTGCATCTATGCCCCAAAGCAGTAGCAGCCGAGCTCCCTCATCCAAATTTCCAATGCTTCTCTGCGGGTCGTTCTCTTTTCTCCTTGTTTGGCGACACCACCAGCAGCAGCAGCAGTTAGCTGCTCTGCTTTGCCTCGTCCCTCTGTTTTCGACTCCAAACCAAAACGTAGTAGCTTGAACCACTTTTCTGTTGTTCGTAGTCTCCCATAGAAGCAGCGGCCATGCAAAACAGAGCACCGTTTGCTCTGCTTCTTCTTCTGTTCTTAGTTCACAGCTGCACACTTTTCTTCATCATCAAACACAGCAGCCGTTTGCAGCCTCTTCTCCGGTTTTGCATCGCTGCAGCTTCTTCTCTTTTCTGTCCGGTGGAAGCCACAATAGCAGCCTCGTTCTTCCCTTTCTCTGTTAGTCACACCTGCCAACACCGTCACCACTCACTCTGTTTCGAGCAACAGCAACAACCGCAAGTAGTGGGAGAATGGTGTTCAAAGTTAAATGTAACTACTAATTCATATTACATCATATAGGAGTTGGCCAACATGAAAATAACTAATGCACACATTAGCCCATTGCTTCAGGAAATCCTTCACCTGGTTTCATTTATTATGGATGCTTATTCCTTTAACATATCAACATCTTTGGTTGCAAAAAAATTGGGTGCTTTCCCCTCTTTCGTTTCTTGAATTCAAAGAAATAGGACAAAGGGATTACATATAAGGAAAGTGATTACGAGCTTTATGATTAGAGAAATGGAAGGAGAATTTTGTCTTGTTGTGTATTTCATTCAGTGCCTATTGAGATATATTAAGTTACTTTATATAATAGCAAAGCAATCATCTAAGTGAGTGTTAGTTGCATTGCATACTAACTATATTATATATATTTTGCATGGGTTTAGATAGGAGATAGAACATATTTACTTATAATTACATATATAAGCATTTATAGGATCATTGCAAGTTTAGAGAATTTCAATATGATTTCTATGTAATTCTATTTGTGATTTAATGCCAAGGAAAGGATTTTAGTAGTTTATGCAAGTTCAAGTTGAATGAAATAAGTACGCTGAAGAAAGAAGATGAAAAAAATGCTTAAATTGATGGATTTTAACTCATTACTGCGGTAGAGCAACCTATTACCGCGGTAATATGAGCATGAATAGGAAGATGGGCGGGTAGATCGCTACCTTGGATTATTATCGAGGTATTCAAAACAGGGGACAATGCAGAAAGAGCATTACCGCGATAACCAAAGAGGAAAAATTGCCATAGAGTGATTACCGCGATACACTATTGTGGTAACACGGGGATTTGCCAATTTGTGATTTTTGCGAGTTTTTTTATTATTGACACTACCATGGTTAATTAACATAGTAGTGTGATTAAGTTATAATTTTAGGGTTATATATATATATGAACACATTATTAGGGTTATTATTCTTCGATTCATTACTATTGACGGCTAGAAGTAAAGAGAAAGCAAAGAACAAAGAAGAAGACAATGAACAAGATCAACCCTTGAGTATGCTCTTTTATTTGTTTAATTCTTTTGCTGTGAACTCTACAACATGTCTGGCTAATTTATTTTAATTTCTACAATATAAATTAGATTGTAGGAACCTTTAATTCTGATTTTTTACTAATCCATTCTGAGGTTTGTTTTATATTTTTGTGGGTTTAATGCTTTTTATCTACCGACCACAGCTAGAATGATCACAAGTTGTTAAACTAACTTGAGAGAGAGGTTTTACAATTAGATAATCGAAATAGAGACCTAGAATAATTAATTAATTTGGAGGTTGTTGATTTTATAGAAGGTTGTACAGGAATTTGGATTTTTATGCATTAGTTTGTTAATTGTACGCCTTAGGAGGGGGTATTAGGGAACTAGACTAATAGGTATTAAGTGCCTCCAGAGAGGGTTTTAGGACAAGTGCTATAACCTACAAAATTAGGAATTGGATTAATTGAAATAAGAAGTAAAGGGGATCACATTATGATTTACAATCCTAGAAAACTTGATTAGTATATTTTTAAAACCAATATTTGGTTCTTTTGATTTAATTTAGTTACCAACATTCAAATCTGATTTTAAGCCCTAATAAAATTGATACTAAAATTAGGTAGGGATTTGAGATTATTATCTCATATATTGTTCCCTAAGGATGATACTTCGATTTCTTATTGTATATTACTATTGCAATCCCTTATACTTACAATGATCACCAACAAGGTTTTGGCATTGTTGCTAGGAACAATGAATAATAATAATCATAAAACCAATCAAAATTGGTTAAATTTTAATTAAGGCATTTTGTGATTATTTTGTTTTATTTTATTTTTAGTTTAATTAGGTATACTTGATCTATTTTCTTTGCTTTGGTGCTTTAGGTGTGGATGAGTAGAGATTCACTTAAATCAAAACATCCACACTTGTCCAAAACACTTCCGCAGATTCAGTTGGAAGTTAGAAGTCATATGTCTAATATGGCTAAAAGTAACAGATCAGTTGTTGGAAATGATAGTGAAACACCACTCCGGGATTTCTTCAACCTAGTGCTCAATAATAATTACTCCAGAATTGCTCATACACCTATCAATGCCAACAACTTCAAGTTGAAGCCTTCCCTTATTACTAGGGCGCAATAGCAATAGTTTGGGGATTTGGCTACTGAAGATCTAATGGCACACCTTAATTCTTTTATGGAGATTTGTTATACTATCAAGAAGAACGGCGTGACAGGGAATCAGTTGAGATTGAGGTTTTTCCCTTTCTCTTTAAGGGATAAAGTGAGGACATGGCTACAAACTCTCCTACCGAGTAGCATCATCACCTAGGAAGAGATGGGATAGATATTCTTGCAAAAGTATTTCACTCCAGTGAAGGTTCATCAATTGAGGGATGACATCAGCTCATTTTTAGCAGTTCGAATTCAAATCTCTTTATGAAGCTTGGTAGAGATTCAAAGATTTATTGAGAAGATGTCCTCAACAAGGCTATTTTCAATGGCTTTAGATTCAGATGCTCTATAGTGGTTTGACGCCACCTACTAGAGCCTTGGTTGATTCAGCTGCTGGAGGTTCTTTGATGGGAAAGTCCACAATAGAAGCCACCCAACTCATAGAAGATATGGCAGCCAATGTTTATGTCCATGGTACCAAGAAAGGCTCAGTAAAGAGGGTTGGTGTAATACCCTAAATTCTCTATACTCAATTAAATAAAATTTATCATTTATTCAGTGAAATTTGGGTACAAAATGAAATCGAGCTCATTTCGGGGCTAAATTTGGAAGGTTTTTGAAACTCTCATTTAGTGCCCCTTAGGGACCCAAAACAACTTGAAATGAAGTAAGGTGACATGAACCAACTAAGGGGACAACATATCAAAAAATTAGAATAATTGGTCAAGGTTGAGGTTTCCATTTGCCAAACGCCTTTTAAGGGTCCAAATTAGAAATACTTGTCATTTAGGGTACTTCAAGGGATCAAAATGACCTAAAACGAAACAAAATAACATGAACTAACAAAATGAATGACGTATCCTAAAATTAGAGCAATTGGTCGATGTTAAGGTTTTCATTTGCCAAACGCCCTTCAGGGGGTCCAAATTAGAAAGAATTGTCATTTAGGGTACTTTTGGGGATCGAAATGACTTGAAACGAAATGAAATGACAGGAACTAACAAAATGAATGACCTATCCGAAAATTAGAACAATTGGCCAAGATTTGGATTTTCATTTGCCTAGTGACCTTAGTGGGTTTTAAATAAGGAAAGTTTTTAAGGAAAAATCACCTTGGGCAAAACCATACCTTAAAATGTGCATTAGGTTCATGTGATTCCAAAACTATATGTTATAAATCATATTCTCATGTAAATAAGGAGATATTAATTTTTATTTGATTTTTGTGAACCCATGAAGTCATGCGCACCACTAACATGTGCAAGTCACATGGGTGGAACACCATGATCAGTGCACCTTACCCTACCCTAAGCTCCATGGGATGTGTCCTTTATTTGAAACTATGAAGAATGATCCCATGTGCCATGTAAATAATCAAGTATGCCCACACCTATAGAAACCATGAAGAATGATTCCATGTGACAAGATAAATGATCATGTATACTAAGGTTACATATAAAATGTCTCATAAGTGTGTGTGTGTGTGGGCACACATGTGACAAACCCAAGATAGAAGTTTAATGAGAGTAGTTAATTTAAAGAGATATAAAAAGATTCCTTCACCTAGAAAAAAATTAGAAAATAACAACTTGCATCATGCTCACATGTGGAGCCAAAAAGGGAGAGAATCCAAGAGAAATAAGAAACATTCAAAAGCTTTGTTTTTGTGTGCTCATATTAAAAACTTATTTGATTTTATGAATCACAATATATTAGAATGTTTTCCTAGTAATAGAGGACGTCCAAGAGAGATTAGAATGTATTCTAAACATTTAATTGTGTTCACACACATGAAAGAAACAAATAAGGTTCAAAGATTTTGCTCACACTTGGATTGGAAACCTTAGTGGTCCCACTTGCCAACCATGAGCACACTTGCCTTTCTCACCCAAACCATCCCCTCATGAGTTTGGAAATATGCCAAATGTGGTGAGCTTCCCTAGCTACCCTAGATGCCCCCCTTATGCTTGTGAACACATATAAATAGCCCCTATTACTCACATTCATCTCATCCCAAAGCAAAGAGTTGACACTTCCCTCTTTGCTTGTTCTTGCCCTCTTCTTGACACTTCTTCTCACTCTCTTTTCTTTCTTGTGTGAGAAGTTATTATTTGAATATTTTAGAGAGTTTTGAAGAAGTCTTGTTGGTGGTTTAAAGTTCTAAAAGTGTTTGATAAGGCGAACCTCTACCAGATTCAACAAAAAACTCAAATTAAGGTGGAGAGGATTTCTTAAACTTCTACTTTGCTATTTTAAATTTCTAGCATGTTCATGCTTGTTTAAATTCTAATTTTCAGTATGTCTTATTTTAGTTTTAGCATGTTTAATCATATTTTAATTTTAGTTAACATGTTTCTATGTTTTAATCACTCATGAGAGCATGCCCTGCTTAGAATCCATGTTTAGGATTTAATTCAATATTTCATGCATGCGATGTAATGTTTTCATGCTTTCTTGGTTGTTTAAAATTCTAATATTTACATTTTAAATTTCTTTTATGATTATATGATTCTTAAATACAAGAAATTAAAGATAAGAACCACATACTGTCATAGTGACCCGTATGGGTGCTATGGGTGTTCTTAACACATGCTTGGAGTGTGTGGTTGCGAGGCGCAACCAAGGGATACTTGGTATGTGGCATCTAATAAAAAGTGACAAAGAAATGTCTTTCTACACTAAAGAGGTGTATCTAAATTAAGAACATCAAGGGAGTAGAACCCTTTTCAATCTTGACATCAACTACAACCAAAAAGTAGCTTGAATCACTTAATGCATGAAATTGTTTGAATTTGGATGTGCTATTGATTTGAAATAGTAACTTAGTTGTTTAATAAATGATCCACTGGGCTATGTGCTCACCCCTTCCTTTTATTTTTCAGGAAATTGACTTGAATCATGAAGGCCATGGATATTAGATTATTTCTAAGTTTTGAAAGTTCTATTTTAAGGGCATGTTGCCCAAATTTTGAATTTAAGACTTTTGCTGAATTTTATTTAAGTTTTGAAAGTTATGTACTCAAGTTTTGATTTAAGAATGTAACTTTTTTTATTTTATTTGAATAAATAAAGAGTGTGAAGTATTCCTTTATCTAATTGTATAGCCTTATTGAATTGAAATTTAATACATTGTGATATATCCATGAATGTTTTCAATAAGTGTTTAAACAAATGAATTGAGATGCAAGTTGTGTACTTGTAAATGTAACATAGGACCCAACCCGCCTTATGGTTGAACTTAAACCTGTCTCTAAGGGGTTGGGGTATTATAGTTGGTCCCCATGAAGTTGATGAAATCATAGCTTTGAAAGTACAAATAGCCTCTATGAGCCACCAGATGACTTCATGGCTTGAGAATATGAGTAATGGATAGTTTTAGATTCCTCAAACTCAGCCAATCCTATCTATAGCTAAAACAAATAGAGCACTTATGGCAAACGAAGGATCTATTGAGCAAATGAGTATGATCAACTGCTTCACTAACTTTGAAGGGCAACAACAAGGGAACCAAATCCCTAAATATTATCATCTAGGCATCATAAATTACAAGAACTTTTCCTATGCAAATAACATAAATGTACAACAAGGCCCACCTGGTTATGTCCCTCAGCAGAGCCTATATGAAAAAAACCATCTTTGGAGGACAAACTAGATGAGATGATGAACATGTAGACTCACTTCTTCAAGGAACTTACTGGCAAAATAAACAAGAATGACAGCAGAATCTCCGGGCTAGAAATACAGCTGGGAAATGTCAATGCAATTGTGAAAAACCTTGAGATTCTGGGACAGTTAGCCTAAGTAATTGCTAGTCAACAGCGAGGACCCTTTCCTAGTGATACTCAAATTAATCCTAAGGAAAGATGCAAGGTTATAATTACAAGAAGTGGAAGATAGATCCAAAGCCTACTTATTCCATCTAGCCCAATGTTACTAATGGCTGATTCTGCCATTCTCAAAGGCCTAGTTCCTTCAGAGTAACCTGATAAAGAGAATACTAATAAGGAAAAGAAGAAAGGGAGACGTCCTGAAATCATAATAGAAGGAAGCAAGCATTTTGATTGCCATCACTAGCATTTCTTCAAAGGTTTCAGAAGAAAATTGTGGATAAATAGTTTGCACCATTTTTGGATATGTTTAAAAAGATCCACATCAACATTTCATTTGTAGAGGCTTTATAGCAGATGCCAAACAACACTAAATTTATGAACGAAATTATGTCCCAAAAGCATAAACTAGATGATCATGATGTAGTCAAGCTTACTGAAAAATGTAGCACTAACCTCCAAAGAAAGCTTCTTCAAAAATTGAAAGACCCTGGAAGTTTCACTCTTCCTTGAACCTTAGGAAATGCAACTGCTGGGAAGGCTCTCTGTGACTTGGGGGCAAGTATAAATCTCATGCTGATGATTAGGCCTATCTAAAATCAAGCCTACTACTATCACTCTTCAACTTACAGATTGTTCTATCGTGTATCTAAAAGGGATCATTAAATATATACTAGTTAAGGTTGACAAGTTTGTTTTCCTTGTTGACTTTGTGGTACTATGTAATACCCCAGAATTTTATCAAATAATTAAATAAATTAATTTCAAAATTCTTTTGGGTGCAAATTGTGGGATAATACATGAAAAATAAAATAAATTATAGTTATAGTGAAAATCAAACAAATAAAACCTTAATTTGATAGTTAAATGAAAAAAATTAAGGTTTAGTAAAATAAATAAATAAAAAATACACATATTGACTAATATGTGAGTAAATAAGGTGTATTTAACATAATAAATGTCAATATTACATATTAGGGGAATATATACATAGAAAAATGCAAATAATTAAATAAAACATATTTATTAAAAATAAATCAAACATTATGTGAATATTAATGCATAATTACATAATTTATTATCTGAAAATGAAAAATGAAATAATAAATAAAATGTAGTTCAAGGAATTGAAAAATATTGATTATTTAATTAATAGCATTAATTAAATATTAAAGAAATAGAAATATACAAGATAAATGCAATATTAAATAATTAGAAAGGGAAAATATTTAGCAAATCATCA
>JAJIYU010016175.1:0-12287 GCA_030144865.1 Tinospora cordifolia | reverse complement strand
AACAATTCTCTCTTGGAAAATTTTCTTCTCTCTAGTGTTCTTGAGTTTTCTTCCCTTTCTCTTGAAGAAATTCTTATTTTTCTTCAATTTGTTCTAGTTTGATTCATAAGAATATTAATTTTTGTTTTCGTTATTATGAAAATGTGTTTGAATATGGTTCACTAAGTTTGAGTGAAGACAATAATGCATTTCACGATCGTATAATTTTGTATTCTTTTGAATGTACTATTGAAAATTTGTACTACTTTTATGATTAACAAAAATTATTGCTTCCTCTTTATCATCACTCAAATTTGTGATTGTATATCTTTCATTCTTAACTAGATGTGGGCATATAGTCTGAAAACCCAACCCAACCCAACTAACCTAACAAAAATGGGTAGGGTTGGGTTGGGCATCTAAAATTTTTTTTAAATACATTGGGTCCAATAGAGGGAAACTCGAAAATCACAGGTCAGGCTCAGGTTTTTGTCATGCCTAGTTTGGAAGGACTCGACTTGGCTCGCCAACCTCTCTCTATCTCATTTGTTTGTTAGGCTCATTATCCACATGCAACCCAACCCATTTGCCATCTATCCTCTTCTTTGTTCACAAACTCAAAAAACATGCCAGTTGCCCTAAACCTAAAAGTCGTTCCTCAAGTATTGACTAATACTGCTCACTGCTCTTACCTGTCTATGATCGCCCCTCTCACCTATCGCCCTCCCTCCATTCTCGCCTCTCACTACTTTACCAATCGTTGTTCTCGCCTCTCGCCTTCACTACTCTTGATCTTGTTACTGTTCTAACCTCTCGTTGAGTCGGTACTTTGTTGGTCTCGGTGCTCTGCTGCTCGCCTTGATCTTGCCTCTCGCCTTCATGATCATGAAGTTGATTTGGTGCAGTGGTGTGTGAGGTCGGGTGGCCGGGTCCACCCGACAACCCAACCCACATTAAGTAGGGTCGGGTGGGTGTCATCCCAGTCACAAAGTCAGGTGGCATCAGGTGAAATTTGATGCCACCTGATTTTGGTAGGTCGGGTGGATAAGGGACCAAACCCGACCCGTGACTAGCCATATCCTCAACAACCATATTGTGTAATATTATGCATGTGTACGGTATATCTTTTAATTTTGTTCCTATTCCAAAATTGAGCAATGCCCTGGATAAAGGCCTAATGAAATTGAAGCATATTAAATGCTTGCGTACATATGACTTGAGCAGGCCTATTGTTTAACGTTCACGTATCTTTTTATAATACTACAAATCATATGATTGTATTGTTTAACGTTCACATGACTCTTATCTAATGTCACAATTTAATGATTAATAGCTATTTTTAATGATTTTTGCAAATTTTGTTGTATGCCTATTGCAATAGATGTACATGTCTCCTTCTCCTATCCCTTTTTCTTTGCTTTTTCTTTCCTTTTAAGGCCTTTTGACCAATCGGACAAAATGCAATTGCATCATCAACAACCTCGAGACTTGTATATGCATTTTATGAAGATGTGTAGGCACCAATTCATTAATTTATGTTTTCTTTGTTGATCGATGTTGAGAAATACTTGATCTCTATTTTGGATTATCTTTTAAAATTACTTAAACATTGTCATGGGTGAAAATACATCTTATATTATTGATAATATATTGCTTGAGAAGGTTTCCTTAATTGGTTATTGCTCCAACCATTATGATGTTATGCCAACAATTTGTTGTACACTTAATTAAATTTCTTAATAGAAGAAAGCAGCAAAAACTAGTGTTGCTGAACAAAATTTAATATTCTTGGACCAAACTTATGATTTGCATTAAAATACTTCGTAACTCGTTTTCAAAACATTTTTTCATTTTGCTTGTTACGAACAATACCATCAATTAAAATTGTTAACCAAACACTCACAAACATATAATCATCTTTCACTCCATGCTTGACTTTTTGTCAGCAACACCTTTGCTCGACTCCTTCGAATTAATAATGTTTTCACTTGTTAGCTATGTAGAAAATGGTGAAATTTAGAATTTAGAGTTGAAATCCATCTCAATTAACAAGTTGCTCATGAGAAAATTGATCAAAACTTTTAGGTAAGTGCGAAATAAATGATCATTCTAGATTAGTAATTAACTATGAGGGAAGCATATTTGTTGACAGAATAGATACAAAAAAGGAAATTAAACTTTTTATTGGATTTGGACATTACAATTGAAATATAAAAATGTTTGGGAACTTGAAATATTTGGAGGATAAAAGTTTTGCATATATTATAGTTGTGGTAAAAAAATGGATAGAAAAATTCTGAAAAGTTTTAGGATTATTGGTATTTAGATGTTGGGAAGATGAAAGATTGCCAAATGGATCTATTGCATAATAAAATACAATAAAATATTTACAAATACTAAGAAAGTAAAAGATCGAAAGTAGAGAATTATTTTTGAATAGAGAATGAGTGTGATTGTTATTAAAGGGATGAAATTTTTGGGTAGATGATAGTGATATTTATAGTTTTTTAATTAAAATATTAAAAAAAATATATAAAATAACAAAATAAAAAATATTTAGAATTTATAAAAATAAGATAAAATTTAACGGTCACTAGTCGTGGCACATTTGTAATTACTAGTAAACAAAAAAAGTTAAAAAATAAAAAATTAATAAAAAATAGTCATTGCATTGCAATGACTAGTTTTTTTGTAAAAGGAAAAATTATTGACGAGTCGTTGCTACAACCACGACAATGGCTTGTCAATAAAAAAAATAAAAAGTATCTCATCTCGTGTGGCAAGACACCTGTCGCAACCTACTTCACAAAAGTG
Source organism: Tinospora cordifolia (assembly GCA_030144865.1). NCBI lineage: Eukaryota > Viridiplantae > Streptophyta > Magnoliopsida > Ranunculales > Menispermaceae > Tinospora > Tinospora cordifolia. The sequence continues at coordinate 9,494 of JAJIYU010016175.1, read as the reverse complement.
ACGTTACGACCGACACATAATACTATATATGTTATACCTATATATTTACTACTATGTCAACTTATTTAACTTCGTATAACACAATATCCATAAAAAATTTTGGCAATTTCCTTTAAAATTTTGACTTATTGCAAAGAAAAATCATCACTTGATAAACCATTCATGCTTCAATAATTCCATCACAATTAATATTCAATATAGAACCATCAACCATCGTCTATAACTCATAATCTATAATTTTTTACACTCTTATATAGTGTAAAGAAATTTACAATCCTCTATGTGATATTACATACACAGTGATAAGTATAATTGTATAAAATACGAGCTTACAAAAAAAATATGGCCTATGTACACAACAATAACTGAAGATTCGTCCACTCTTTTCATGGTGGCCGCTTCCCTTTTCTATTTATTCCTGAAATGTTAAAAAAAATAAGTGAGCTACAACATGTCTTGTGAATATTCTTTATTTATGACATTTAGATACATTTAAACCATGCAGACCATCAAATTAAACAAAACAATTTGAACTCATCATGCATATTTAAACAATAAGTATATGCACTTAACACAGTAATCATATTATTTTTAATCGTGCATTTGTTAACAAAACACATGCACATCTACGTTTTTCATTAATAGAGTCAGTTTCACTTCTTATCTGGCCTGAGCAATAGTGAACTATACCTCTAATTATTTTGTACTCTACAATCATTTCAATGATTATCACATAGAGAAAGGTTGATACTTCTCATGACTCAATTCTATATAGATTATCACATAGAGAAATATTGATATTTTTTATAGCTTAGTCCCACATGGATCATAAAAAGTATTATTTTTCATAACTCAGTCCATCTAAACCATACCATATTTTAGATCTCTCTTGCAAATTCAAAACACATTGCTGTATAAATACAACTTTATAAATTTCAAATCAAATGCAACATATGTTTATACCAATAACATACTTACATTCAAATCATTTTTATATCTTCAATGTCATATAAATAAACAAGATAAAGAAATACTCACAAAATACTAACAACTAATCTCATTTAGCACATTTCTTACTTTCAGTGTGATAACCAAACTCTCCAGAATTTATTGTAGATCCAATAATAAAATCCATCATTTCATTTAATATATATCTTCATGTGCATCAATTCTTGTTTAATGAAAGTATGAAGTTTTGACATAATATTAGTATCTCACAAAATATTAAAAGTAAATATTACTCACTAAAATTATCATCTAATCAATTTTTAATATTCACTCCAAAATTTATGTTTCGATCCACAAAAATTATCCTATCACAAAATTATTTTATATGTACAAATCAAATTTAATATATTTTATAAGTAATTTTTAATATATTTATTTTTCATATTTAGTCCTATACGTGTATTAAACCTCACATATTGATGCGCATTAACTCTAATATTTTCAATAACCGTTATACTTTTCTGCTTATATAAAATATTTTTGTAGCAAAAAATAAAAGGAATAAGCTTCTCAATTATATTTTTACTAAATTTTTAAATTTTTATAAATAATTTGATTGGTCAATCATTTACCAAAATTTCAATTAATATCTAAAATTCATGAATTTGGTATCCATGGGTACGGATTTTTGTTTTCTATATTCTTATGGGATCCAATTAAAATTTTATTAGGGTTTAGCATACTCAAAAGCTCCCCAAGGGTTATTCAACTTTAGATATTTATTTTGTTATCTAGAGGATAAATGAATAAAAACTAACCACATATCTAGGGTCTACGTATCATCAGAAGTGTTTTGATATAATTTTTCTTAAGTTTTACCCGCGGTGGGGTAATACCCTATTTTTGGATACTACTACTATAAAACACCGCCTACCGTCAAAACTATCCTCTTAGGGTCGTAGTACGTAGTTTACGTAAGATTTTTATCACAAGAATTAAGAGAAATAACTTACTTGAGTGTCAAATCCATCGAAAAACCAAATCTTCCTTTCTTCTTTCCTCCCTTTTTTCCGTTCAGTTTGTGGCTGTGCTTCTGTCCGTGAAATGATGAAATAAACGATGGACTCAATTATTCTCTTATTGCACCAAATAAAAGAGAGACGAGAATTTAAATGGGATCCACCGCTACACCATCTTTGTATATGTAGTGGAGCTAAAATCACCCCAATAGAGGCTCTTTTCAACCCAAATTTTGACTTCAAAAATATCCTTGTATAAAATGACTAATTTACCTTCACTAATTACTCTACTTATCATTAAATAACTTCATTAAACACCCCCATTATCTTTCTAATCTCTAGTGACCAATAGAATGAATTCCGACGAGATTTTGGCAAGCTTTCAACGACCATTTCAGCGAGCTTCCAATGAGCAAATAGACGCCAAATACTTTTTTCATATTATTTTGATTAAGAAATCAGGTTTTTGAGGGTTGAAATTAAACACTATCTCATCCACACAAGGCTAGACTCACTATATGAATCTCAATTACCTTTAGTTGAGAATCACAACATGAGTCTTGGATACCTCTGACTGACACTCATATAGTGAGTCTTTGTCACCTCTGATTGAGACTCATATAATGAGTCTCGGCCAGTAGTGATGAGACTCATATAGTGAGTCTCGCCCACCTTTAGTTGAAACTCATAAAGTGAGTCTTGACCTCCTCCAGTCGAGACTCATAAAGTGAGTCTTGACCACCTTCAGTCAAGACTAAAAAATTGTGAAAATTATTCAATTAATCAAGCAATGTTGCTAAAATTATGAAACCAAAACATTTTTGAAGTTATGTTTTTTTTTTTTTTTTGTTTATGAGCTATTAACTAAATTTCAATTAAGAATGGTAAGAAAGACAACTCAAATGTAACATAAATGCCAAATTTCAACCACAGAGGCATTCTTCCATACATCATCCTGAATTTGAGTAAGAATTAAATGATTATATTTTGGATAATTGAGAAATTTTTAAGTTTCACAATTTTCAGCAAAATTACTTAATTAATTGAGTAAGTTTTACAATTTTTTATAATTTTTTAGTCTTGGCCGGAGGTGGTTGAGACTCACTATATGAGTCTGAGCCACCTACAGCCGAGACTCACTATGTGAGTCTCGGTCATCTCTGGCCTAGACTTATACAATGAGTCTTGGCTGCACAGGGTCGAGACTGCTTCGTCACAACGAGATGGTTAGTGTTCATGGATTAAGTCAACGACGAATGTCGTGTATTTGTTTGGGAGTTTTCGTCGACGATTAAGAGATCTTTGACTTACAATCAAAGACCGATCTGCAAGATTAGGCGTCGACAATTTGGTGAGCTTTGTTGGTGGGTGTTTGATAGAATCTCATTAATTATGAATGAGTTTAGTTTTGTAGAATCTTGTTGGTTATGGATGAATGTTCTTCTTTTTCTTCTTCTTCTTCTTCTTTTTCCTATTATCCAAAGCTTTATTTAAGGGTATTTTAGGGTTATAGGTGGGTTTGAGTGATCAATGATATTAGTTAAGGTTTAATTAAGGGTATTTTTGGGTTTTCAATAAAAAATGGGATGAATATATCAAAATTTTTAATTGGGTGGGGTGAACTTAGTATTAGGGGAGAAAAAATCCACTCGAAGTGATTTTAGCCCTTCTATATTTATATTGTCATCATCTAATTTACACAATTACCCTCATCACCTCACAATCACTTGCCCACAAACTTTGTATATATTGCCAATTTACCCACTTATCATTACTCACAAATAATGCTGTCAAGTCCTCCTTCAACTGTTATATATACCCATTTTACATGATTAACTCAAACAACGAAAATACATGTGATGACCCATATTTTGATATACAAAATTAATGGGTTTATTACATGTATTCTCATGTATTTTTTAAAATTTTTAATGAAAATAAATGAATTTTCTTTAATTTTTGATCATTGATTGAAGAAAAATAGAATAATTAAGAAATGAAATTTTAGGGAGAGAATACATTAATTATAGTAAAAATGTAATTATTAGGAGAAAATATGATTTTTTTTTAGAGTGAGCATTGATTGTATTGGGTAGTTATTGTATTTTTGGGAGAAAATGTGGACTTTTGGGTTAAATATGAAATTTTTGAAAAATAAATGTATAAATATTGGAATTGAAGAAATTGAGGGACAAATGAATAAATTAAATAATAATAATAATAATAATAATAAAGGAGAATATGTATATATATGTATGCACAAGAAAAAAGGGGGGAAATGGAAATGTAGAAAAAAAAATTTACGTTTTGGCCACACGGGCCATGAGGCTCGTGGAGGTCGGACTTTATAGCATGGGCTCATGGGCCCGTGTGGTTCAAGCCAGCAGCATGGGCCGTGGGCTTGTGCCAGGCGAAGGCTCGCGCGAGTTGGATCGGGTGCGTGGGCCAGCTCACGCGCCCAAACCCCTTTTCCCTCCTCTTCTCCTTTTTTTCCCTTCGATTTTTTTTGAAAATTTTAGCCCTTTTGTAATGAAAAACTATGTCCATCTAAACTCCTTACTTGGCCAATGAGCAAAGACAACAAGCCACATTGCATGGCAGCCCACGAGCCACAAGTATGGCCACATGATAGTCTTTTTTGTTATGCAAGAATGTGTCAAACATGCAACCAAAAAAACCAAGTTTTTAGCATTTTTTTTGTGTTTCTGCAAGCTTTCTTCAACAACACGTTTCTTCCTCCTCTCATGTCCATTTGTTTTGAAATTATACTCCTTGGAAAGCTTTCACCCCCTTTATAATAATGTACAAGTCGTTGGCCAAATCTCCCAACCATTAAAGACTAAAATGACCATGAAAGTGCGTTGGTTGACACTGTTACAGGCTGAAACTATTGGGAAACAGTGTTGAATCAATCTTCAAGGGCTTGGTTCCTAACCCATCCGAGATCCGTTTTTAAGGTAAAACCACTCATTTTGTTCCTTATTATGTGTATTTCAATCTTCAATTGATAGAAACCAAAAAATAAAATCTTAAACATGGTTTATAAGATGCTAAAGTTGACTGGTTGTTAACTGTTACAACAATTTTAGCAGAAGAATATTTTTGGAAGTATCTTTGAGGCAACATTCGAAGTAGCTAGAGACGTCAATTTTAGCTGAGACTAGGAGTGATTTAACCTCACATTTAAAGTTACAAAGAGGTATAAACCCTGAACCTTAAGCCCCTGTATTTATGATTTTATATGCATGCAAAAATGCCTAGTTACATGTGAAAATTGGTGCTTAGAAAAATTTTTAGAATTGTTGATATATGCTAAGTGTTATAGGGTGTATTTGAGAGTGACCATTGCCTTATTTGCTTACTGTTTTGAATGAGACTTGAACTGTTAATATTATAGGATCTAAGCATTACAAAACACGTAAGAAAGGGCCTCAAATCAATGGGGTAATAGGGATAATTAGGCACTTGGTCAGGATTGTTGAGCTAAAATCTGTTACATAACAGAGAATGTAGGGGACCAATTGACTGACCAAAAGTCAGGATTGTTGAGCTAAAACTTGGTCAAGTTGTGACTGGATATGTTAAAAACAAGCATACCAAATTTCGTCCCAATTTGAGTTAGGTAAGGGGGTCAACTGATGTACAAAGTGACTGCCTATCACATAAGAAATGAGAATTTATAGTCCCTATTATTACATTTAAAACCATATTAAATGATGTCCCAAAATCAGAATCTAAAATTTTGATGAATATTTAGGAGGTATAGATAAAATTTGAAAAGTTTTGCGTGAATCTGTCACATGGATTTGACCCAATTTGACTCAAATCCACCAAAGGTGACCAAAATTGATCATGTTGACCAATTTTGACCAAGTTTAACTAGCTGACTAGGTTTGATCTGTTGACCGAATCAAATTTGTTTTGATCGAGACTGAGTAGGGATAGTGGAACAAGGATTAAGCTACATTTAAAAAAAAAGAAGTAAAATTAAGTTTAAACAATGCATATTTAAGTGTATACTACAGGACTGGGCCGAGTGTCGGCAGGATATCAGTGCGCGAGAGCTAAGGTAAGTAGTTTGATTCAAGTGTTTATCGTAACTTGTATTCCTTGCGTAAAACATGTGTGAAATGACATGATTTAAATGGTTTTATGTAATTGAGATACATCAGATTGGTTCTGCAAAGTGTAAATATACATAGTTAATGAGACCATAGGCTCGAGGATTGAGAATGGGGTCAGGGTTCACAATGTGATTGAGATTAGACTCGAGATCCTAGTGTAGGGTTAGAGCATATGATCGATGCGCCTAGCTTTCGACCCACTCGAGGACTGAACGCGAGGTTAGGGTATTTCAGGAATACGCCTAGCCTATGAACCGCTTGAGTTGCCAGTACGCCTGACTTACGACTCGCTCAAGTGATGACCATAAGGTTGAGTTTGCTGACTTAAAACCCTGACCAAGATATAGTTTTAAATAACATGTATTTGAGATATTCTTTTTGACTGTTGCATCGTTTGTAACTGCTTTTATAGTATGTCATGCATTTAAACACTGTATCATTTTACTATTCATGTATACATGCACTATTTTGGAATGTTGTTTATGGGTAACATGTTGGTTTTACTACTCACTGAGCTACGTTGACTTTTAGACTCACTACTCTACTTGCATTTCAGGTTCCTCGGCGGTTGACAGAGGAAAATTCGTGGTGATTATCTAGTCCCTGACGATTCTTTTTTTCTTTTTTTGCTCTTTCTATTTGAGGTTGTTCATTTTTGTATATGTATATATTGTCAACTGTGTATTTTTGAATAAGACAATATGTAATACAATGATCATTCTTCGTAATGTTTGCTTACTTTCGCACTTAAATCTTTAAATTATTCTGATATCACTTGTTGTTGAAATTGGAGAGGCTTAATAGTGATTGGACGAACTTGACATGATGAGTGAGTTTGTTAGGTCACTGTGCCGGTTGAGCCACCCTTCAGCCTAGGGAAGGGGCCCTAACAATACATGTTATCATCCATTTGTTTTTTTTTTTTTTGTTTTTTTTCTTTATACAACAATTATTTTTAATAAATAATTTAATTTAATTTAATTTACACATGTAACATGTATTTTTAATACATGGGTGTAATTAACACGTATGTATATGCATAGTCCATACAAATACATATATTTATATATATTTCATTTAAGTTAATTTATGTATCAATTGAAATATTAGAACACCTTAAGGGGACATCTAGCGATCCATGCTCATTGAGTGCAAATGTCGCCCAATAAAACCACCCTTATTTTGAGTCACAGTTTGATGAAGAGTTGTATTTAGAGGTATTATTTTAAACCTATTAAATTTTTGGAAATGTAATGTGAACAAGATTTTCTTTTTGTCATCAAAGAATAAAACACCAAGATTTTATTTAGATAATCAGATTACACAAAGAAATAACAATTTCTTCTTTTGATGTTGACACTACTTTATCAAACCTACATGGCGATGGTGTTTATGTTATAAACCACTAGGCTCATTTAATTCGAAGTCCTTGCCAGTTGTTGGATTGCATTTAACTAGGTATAGATTTGGCTTTTGTACATTGCTTCTTTACTAAACCTTTTATAGGACAGGGCTAGTTTACATCATGGCTTAGGAGTGCATCTCTACAAAATTATGCAATAATTTTTACACCCTTTTAGGATAAAATTTATATAAATAGTAACTTCATCTTTTAATTCATTATACTATTTTTAACACTATTTATATTTCATATTTTTATTATATATATATTTCACCTTTTAAAAAAAGTTTAAAAAAAGAAAAAGAAAAAGAGAGGCATCTACACCAAGCTTAAGTGAGTTTCAGCACTGTGTTGGAAATGTCACGAAGCATCAAAGCGTCATTTTAGCATTGTGTTGGAAATGTCCCAAAGGCTAGTGCAATTGTTTATACTCTTTTAGCCTAGGCGTGTAAGTTAAAGAAGAAATTACAAAAAATGTCATAAAAATAAACATATTTGCATTAATCCATGCGACTTTTCACAAAGTTTCACATATATAGTATATTGTTGAATATTATCAAATATACCGAGATATAAAACTAGAGGGGTGAGTAGCAGCGGCAGCAGCAATGGCATGCGAACAACAAGAAGCACCAAGCACTGGTTTTGGTTTCTAGTGCAAAGAAGCAGTTGTTTTGATCTCATGAAGAAGAAGAAGCAATAGCAGAACTTGATCTCGCAATCCTTGAGATTGCTTTGATCTTACAAAGAAGAAGAAAAAGAATGTTGATATGTTGTTTGTTCCATCGCTGCTGCTGCAATCGTTGTCGTTGCTATCGTTCCTCCATCGCTGCTGTTGATCCCACTTGTGGTAACAAAACTTTTTCTTTCGATCCTTCAAACTTTTCTATTTTTTTTCGTTTATTTGCTTCTCTTTTTGCTCCTTGCTCTGAACTTGTACTAACCAACAAAGCACAAGAATCAAAGCTATGGTTTTCCTTAATTGATTCAGACCTAATATGCTTTCTAGAACTCACTCTGTCGTTCCCAGCATTTCGATCTGATCAAATAGATCTAAACACGATCCTAGCTTTTCGATTTGTTCGAACAGATCTGCAACTCCAACGATGCTTTGCTCGTGTTCAGCCGACCATTAAAATCACTAAAATCTCCACCGTCATTGCTTTGTTTTTTTGTCTTACTGTTGGTGAGTTTCACCAGTTGGTTTGCATCTACTGTTCTATTTCACGACCTGATGAGTATGCAGTCGAAGCTACTCGCCTCACAATTGCTCACCGTCGTAGTTACTCGCTAGATTGTTGTTGTTATTGCTGTTCCTTGATCGCCACTGCTCACTTTCACAGTCGCAGTCACAGTTGCTCGTAGTCGAAGTTGCTCACCGTCGCAGTTGAAGCTGCTCACCATTGCAGTCAAACCTGCTCGTCGTCGCAGCTACTCACCAAATTGCTATTATTGTTGTTCGTCGATTGCCACTTTTGGCAGAGATGTTCATCGAAAAAATGAGACACTAGGTTTTTTTTTTTTTTTTAATCTTCCATTTGTTATTATTGTGAGATGTTCATTAGAAAAACCATTGTATACCAATAGGTTATTGGGATGGTTGGAGATTATATATTATTGTATACTTTTTTTAAAGATTATATACATTATATCCCCTTTTATATCATTGGTATACCGATGTTATACCATCATTATAGGTTTAGTATACCTAATTTTTATTGTATATCAATAATATATTAATGGTATACTGACATTATACCAATATATATATTTATTATGTTTAATTTTTTTCATTGTATACCAACAATATACCAAAGTTATACCAATATATTCATTCAATGTACTAATGTTTTATCATTGTTAATAAGTTAAATATTATGCTAATTTTATACAGATTGTATACCATTTTTGGTATGTTAATAGTTATTAATCAATAATTTTAATAGTAATATATATTAATATTATACTAATTGTACATCAATATTATATCAATGTTAATAT
>JAJIYU010016174.1:0-12287 GCA_030144865.1 Tinospora cordifolia | reverse complement strand
CCCTTAAAAACCCCTCGAAAAAAGTAGTACACCACTGGGCAACTCTCACACACTAGTTTTTTTTAACCCCTTTCGTTATCATTCTGGCACCACACTCACAGTGACATATACGCTCTTTACAGCAACAGTTAAACAAATAAAAAAGAAAGACAGAAAAATATGAAAAACAAGCTTTGTTCATATTTAATAAAAAATTATTAAAATTTTAATGTGTAATACGAGATATATATATATCTGAATTTAATAGAATATAGACAGGGTTCAAAGATAAGACCCACAGTAATATATATAAATGTATATATTAAAATTAATGTATAATAATGTACAATTTTACCATTAAATGTAACAAATAACTGTCACAAAATATTTTACATCTAATTATAATTTTAACTTTGATTGGTTGAATTTAAAATTGTACGAGTTTTAAATTCTCTAGATTATAACCTGAACCAAACATATTAAAAACTGAACTGAGGCATAGAGATTATGCCAACTCGATCTTATTGTTGTGAATAATTACCGGAACATCGATTCTTTATGCCTCCATATCACTTTGCTGTGCTCCAACTCCAATGACTTGTCAGCAAAATGCAAATATTCTTTATTGAAGTGATTTAAAATTAATGAGCAAGACGCACACGTGTTCCTGGATCTAACCTCTATTTCTTCATTGCCAGGTTATCCTCCAAGACCATCACACCTATCTTTTCAATAAATATTTATATTAATACATACATCGACCATTTCTCTGCTGTACAATCATAAACCCTAAAAAACTATGGACTTTGGGCCAAGCTTTACTATCTTGAAACCAACTTGCCCTCCTCTACTCAAACAATGGAGTCTCCCTCGTCCATCAGCCAAACGATTTTTAAGCTGCATTTATGAATCCTAGAGCTCATTTGTACCCTCACCACCTCCTGCGTGGCCTCATTTGAGACAAAATCTTCGACTTTCCACCATTCAAGGGTTTGCACGAACTGAAAGTCCATAACTTTTCCTTAGAAGCTTCGAATGATATAGGCTGCTCATCATGCTGTAACTTGCATCTCTTGCAGCTTAAAGTAATGACCCAGGCTCCATAAGTTGGGCAAACATTCAAGAGAAAGGTGCATCCTCCTATTCCCATATAAACTCGGAATGCACATCAACATGCAGCAATTCTTTCCATATGCATGGCTGAAGAACTTGTATGGGAATATTTCATGTCTCCGGCAGATGAAAAACAAAATCATAAGCCTACTCCAGAAAATTGACCTCATAGAGACTACAAAAGTCAATGCTTATGATACTCGAGACCATGTGAGCACAGAAATCTCAGAATCAGCCACACTGATGCAGGACTACCAACATTCACTCACCACACAGAGCTAAGGGACCTTTGAATTCTCCCGAGCAAGCCTGTCCTCCTCGCTACGTGCTCTCAGCTCCCCACAGACTTGCATGGAATTTGCTGAAAACTTCTGCATAGCGTCAAAAATCTTTTTCAGACCCAACTGCAGGCTGCCAATGTTCGTGTTATCACTCTGTTGCACAATCTGCCCAGGCAAAGGAAGACCCTGACCAGATATCATAACCATCTTCTTGTCAACTGCCTGCCATTCCTTGTGCATCTTCTGCTCCTCCCTCTCCAATGCCTTAACCTTACTCTCCAAAGCCTTATCTGCCACCATCCTCTGACGCAGCTCCATACCATGCCTTTCAGAAAGTCCATGCACAATCAAAGCAAAGACTCGCATTGCATCAACAACTTCCTTTTCTGAAATTCTCTCCATAGCTTGTGACCACTGATTACAGATAACAAACACAGGTGGTGCACCAATCCTCCCAGGAGAGAATGGAGCAATCCCATCATCTGTTTCTTCAGGCTCATAAAGAAGGCATTTGAGAAGCCAACCATTCAAGGCGTTGACATAGCCCTTCTGGGCACCAACCCAGCTGGTAAAATTTGATATCCACTTAAGAAGCTCGTGTTCAAGTTTTCTTGCAGCTATGAGATGATCATCACTGAATTTTCCTTTGGATGCAATGGCATCTAAATTCTTGGCCTCTGCTATTGCTTGGCATTGATGCTGATGGCATTCAAGCATAACCGTCCACATCCTCAATAAACTGGAACAAGCAAACAGAATATAGATTAGCAACCAAAAAACTTGAGAACACCAAAGCATCAGAGCATAGGAACAGAAAAAATGGAGAGACGAGAAAGGAGGAGGACAAGGACATGTTAAATTAATTTATAAAGAAACAACTTCTACAGTGTCAGAACTGTATTTGTCAAGAAAATATGCTTGGTCTAATAGCCATCTATTAAGTACTGTTTGCAGTGAAAGCCTACAGAATGTGTGAATGCATAACTAGGAAACCTCTGCTGATTCCTTCTCTGCATGTCCAACCAATGACAACTCCTGCTCATCAACCTTGAAAACTGAAAACATCAAGAATAACTCTTGCTCACCAATACTGGCATAAGCGTGCCACACTCGTGCGCAAGATCAGAGCAAGAAAACTGGGCAATTCAAGACCAACTGTCTAACAATCTTCCCAGATGCAAACTAATAAATTAAATATATAAAAATAGTATTTAACAAAAAAAATATTAGAAGTTATTGTAATTGGCAAAACATAAGATATCCCTGGTATCCAAATCCCAATAAAAAAGAAATGCTCAAAACATGGACCAACCAACCAAATGGTAAAACCTAAAAAAATTATTCATGACAATCAAGTAACTAAAATACTGCTGGAGAAGAAATAAAAACAGACATGACAAGACTAGCGTAACAATCAAAGTGAATATGAAACAGTAAGAATTACTCACCCACAAATCAATTCATTCATTTGAGGCCAAAGCTCTTCATCCCTCAACTTATTTATCGTAATTGATATCTTGTCCACAACTTGAATAGCTATTCTTATTTTTGTTGAAAGACTCCTGATAAGAGTTCTAGTTGCATCAAGTTTATGAGCCTCAGCACCCCTTTCATCTAAACGCTTCAGCCTTCGGCATTTCCTCTCATGAACAAGCCTCATCTTTTCCTCTGCCTGTACAATGGCAACCATAATAAGTGAACTACGAGAAAATTTTAAAAACAAATACACACACACTCACACATATATATTTATAACAATTTGATCCAAGAACAAAAAAACATATTGTGATGAAAGGGTAAGTTCTTGACAAAACAAAAAAACATATGTGCCACAGCCAAACTGGAAAAATCTTATAATTTGAAAAATTGACAACAAATACAGCTCAACATGAACCACAAAGTTCTACATGAAAAAATGATGTGAGAAACATAGCTTGAAACTTCAAAATATCAACTAAGATGAAAGCAGAGTAAAATAACAATATCAAGACAACACAGATCAGAGGTTTACAAAATCCAATAGAACACGGGTCCACCATCTCCCCTCCGCCCAATCCTAGATGAGAGAAGTGGGAGAGGGCAAAAGAGGAGTTGTAATTGTAGAAATCTTTTCAAAATCAGTTTAAAAAATCAGACATTTTTTAACTAAAAATGTATAATATTTCATAAGGGCAGTGAATCATATTAGAGTTAATAATTTGAGGTGCAAAACAAGATAATTCACAATCCTGCGCATTTATTTCTAACATGCAGTGTTTTTATGATGACTTATAAAATGCTTGCCCTTGCTGCACAGTATCTCTTGAGGCCCATTTGTTATTAAATGTACAATCAGTGAGTAATTGATGCAAGAACAAATTCATTTTAGGTGATTGTAAGGAGTTAATAACCGAGATATGACATGACCCATAGTCATAATTGAGAAAGTCTCAAAAGTTTTCACTATAATCAGTTCATCAGACAAGTCTAATGCCACACCAGCAAATGGTAGAAGCAATACCACCACCAAATTCCTACTTGATCTGGCTTGGCAACAATTGGAACTCTTAATCCAATGTCAGCATCAAGTTCAATTAATCATCCAGGTCACAACAACTCAAACTACATAAGCAGTTTGCAAATGTAGTAGGTATTCAAAATCATTGGATTCTGAATAGCTAGCAAGGAGACCTTGACAAGCAGATATACATAGACGATAGACTAAACACTAGAATAGCACAAAGACCTTGAAATGAAAATATATGTAAATATATTTGAGTGTGTGTCTATAAACAACACACTTTCTTAATAAATTTTGAAAAATTGTTCTCAGGTTTCAACCAACCATACTTTGTGCATTTTCAAAACAGTATCTGATTCTCAACCAAACACAACATTAATATCTCAAATTGTTTAATGGCCCCAAAAAAAGCAAAAGCAAAAAAAAAAAATTGCAATGTAACATATTAGAAGTTGCAATTATCATGGTTTTTCAATTTGAGTCAAGATTTTTCTTTTTGACCTTTAAGAAGCTTGTTCAAGATGCATCATGCATATCAAGGGTCTTCAAACTTTGAAATCCAGATGTATATTCACAGCATATTAATATAACATAATTTAGTTAACTATTCAAAAAGGTCAAAATGCATCACCTAGTGACAGGAAACAACTCGACTAGAAATTAGTTTAACAGTGACATATTTCCGATCACAGATATCTTGCAAGGTTAAAGCAATTTCTAAGTTAACAACAACAACTACTACAACAATAATAATAGTAATAAATAGCATAATATTAGCACCTAATAGTCAATGTTACCCAGCCCTTTACTTAGGTTGACATCCCCATTTCTAACATTTCATGATAGGACATGGAAATGGAAAATGGGTCCAAGACTTTTCAAATTAGAATATTACTAAACAAAGTCTCCAATGGAAAGAAGAAAACACATTTAAAAAAAAAAAAAAAAGATAATAACTAACAAGTGAAATTCCCTTAAACAGAAGAACAGAAAGGTCAATAAATGAGTTGACGAGGAAAAAAAAAAAAAAAAACCACATACAATATAGTGGAGTACTCATATTCTAAATTCAAAAATGAAAGCCAAACCCCCAAACATGCACTCATATCCTGACACCTATACCCAAGTTTAGGTAACAAAGGTGGTAGTATATTCATATAAAAGATATTTACAGGTTCAAGGTTTTAAAAGTTAAACAACAGATATATTTATGAACAAAAAAGATGAAGAGGATGATAATGAAACTCTGCTGTGCCAAATAGTGACTTTTCATTTTCTTGTTAAAGAAAACATAAGGATTTTGAAGATAAAGGAGATTCTAGGTTCCGACCTATGTATATGTGTGAATGTGAAAGAAAAAGAACAAAAAGATAACTCAGTTATATATCCAATTGAAATATTTTCCCAAATAACAGCAAAGATGTTACAGTAAAATGATAGCCTAGCTAAAGAAACACCTAGGTTACACTTAAAAAAGTCACACTAATATTAAGAAATTCAATTCCATGCATCCTTTGAATTTTTAAAGAAAATGTTTCCTGAATGCAAATAGTGAGAAAACACCATGACCATTGCCAGAGTTTCCCTGAAAAACTGCCTGATTTTAAGAAAAACACGGTACATCCAACAGAAAAGTAATAGAATGATGTTGTATATGACACCTGATGTCTTGCCAAAGTTCTATTTCTATCATCCAAAGAGACGAGGACAATTATAAGGATCACTAGATGCTGCACAAACTATTACGTCATATCATTGACCAGCCTCCCCTAGAAAAACAAATAATTTAAATCCCCATCCACGAAAAAATATACCCTTCAAGCATAAACGAACTGATCATCAAACAAAATGATTGGATGCAAGTATCTAGGAACAATGCCCACCACCATAAACAAAGAACAGCATCACATACCTTGACTTCATCATAAAGTTTTTTCTCCCAAATGTACAGTTTCTGCAAGG
The DNA here is from genome assembly GCA_030144865.1 of Tinospora cordifolia. Lineage (NCBI taxonomy): Eukaryota > Viridiplantae > Streptophyta > Magnoliopsida > Ranunculales > Menispermaceae > Tinospora > Tinospora cordifolia. Next base: position 6,452 of record JAJIYU010016174.1, on the reverse strand, counting down.
TTGAAGAGAGATTTTGCGACCTCACACCAATGTCATCAAGTTCCAGAACCAAAGAACCAGCTTTCTCTATTGAAGATGAGGGATCACTACCCTTAGAAGTAGAAGGCTGCGAAGATGCAATTGGAAGCGATGGGGTAATTGATTGCAACATCTTGGATGACGCTGTTATTCACAAGTTCCACTTAGTTCAAATATTACAGGCATCACGGAAGATCCCATTATATTTACAAGTTGCATCCACTAACTCTTGCAAATAAAATCTAAAATTTTTCAAGCAGAAACAGCATATCCAAGCATCTTTTTTGTGCAACAAAGCAAGAAGGCTCTTCAAAATTGCCGCAGTTCAAGAAAGAACAAAAATAGCTTACAAAATTCAGATTTTCAAGTAATCCTAGAATGACAGAGTTCATAATACCTGAAAAGTAGAAGAAATCTGAATAGAACTTGAAGAAAGCAATTAACACAATACCTTGGTAAACAGCATTTTTCTTGGAATATGGAACTTTTCCTGCCTCGAGCATCTTGGCAACCTCATTCCCAGATTCTGAAGCTCTCTCAAATTGAGCCTTGATTTCTCGAATAACCTCCGCAACGCCCAGAGAACCACCTCGAGCCTTAAAGGCAGCCACATTGCTTCGTTCTTCAGACCGCTCTTCTTTCTCTATCACATTTTTATCAACCACATGCACCTCATACTCCATTGGAGGAGTCTCAGCAGACTCACTCTGCCTTCTATAAATTCCCTCTCCATCATTTTCCTTCTGAACCTCTTCGGCACCCACTTTTGAATAATCCCCAGCGCCAGCCTCACTAAATTTCTGATCCCCATGTACTTGTTTCACTACTTCATCTCGGTAATTCTCGTCTTCCAGATCAGGGATCCCTTCTTCTTCCCTCACTTCCTTTGAATCCCTACTAGGCGTGTTCTGCGGGTAATACCTTTCATAAGCATCAAAAGGGTTCAAGAAATCCCACGGTGAATTTCTGGGCGGTGAAGGCGGTGGAGGGGCTTTCGAAGAGGAAGAAGAAGAAGCTTGCTCTGGCACCGGCATCTGCTGCGGAAAATACGACGACCCATATCCAGATGAGGAACCCATCCTCATACCATAATTTCCGTCACCCCCACGATAATTGTAATCGGGAAAAGAGCCAAAGCTCTCTTGATTATAGTAATTAGGAGGATAATTAACAGGATAGTAAGCAGCAGAAGAAGAAGATTCACCAATATATCCAGTCTCAGGGTTCATCGGTCGCTGCTCATAAACAACAGAGGGAGCCGCACGATTCCTCATAAAATTCATATTCATATTCATAAATCCACTACCAGGCATTGAACCCATCATCATATTCTCATGATCAACATGATGATAATGCAAAGGAGACGAATTACCAGAATGATGAAGAGAGCCATCCTCGTCGTCGTCGTCGTCGTCTTCAGAGCCAGAATGAAAATTTATATGAGAGTTCTCCGAATTCGTATGGGAGTGGGAGTGGGAGTGGGAGTGAGAGTGAGAGTGAAAATTGACAGCACGAGGTGGAGAACCAGAAACTTGAGGAACAGAAACAGGATCACCTTTCCTTTGAGGAGGAAGAGGAAGAATAGGAGAAGGAGGAGCAGCGGAACTATCGAGAAACTGTTCAAAAAACAGATCCAACGCAACTCCCAACTCTTTCAGAGAACGAGTGTACCCCACGTGCGACTCAGCTAAGGCGTACCTTTGCCGGATCGCCTCGTCAAGAAAATTGCAGCGTTCACGACATAGCGCCACTGCCGGAGAGTCATCCAGCTTCGATGTCGCGCACCCCATACCCAGCCCCTAACCCCAGCAAAAAACCCTAAAAAACTAGAGGAGAAAGAAACAGCGAAGAGATGAAAATCAAAAAGGCGAGAACAGTAATCTTTAGCCGTACTAGAACGAATAAGAACAAGAAGAACATGAGAAAAGGGCTATGATGAGGAACGAATGAAGAGAGGTTTCTACAGATTTAGGGTTTTGAACGCACAGAGAGAGAGAGAGAGAGAGAGACAGAAAAAGGAATCTTGCCAGCGCGGTGTCTCGTCGCGTTGCAGCAGAAGAGAAGACGATTACAGCCCTCTCAGCTGTAGTGGTAGTAGTAGTAGCAGTATTAGTAGTAGTGTTAGTGCATCACCACCGTCTTTGTAACAAAAATGCTCTTTTGCTTGCTTTCCGATGCGTTTTCATCTCCATTAACGCTCACGGATTATCACAGAGCGAGCTCCTAGAATTTGTTGAGGGACTGTTCAGCAACAAAGAAAGGGAAAGATAGAGAGAGAGAAAGAAAGAGAATTGAATGAGAGAGAAAGAGAGAGACGTCTCGCGTCTGTTACCGCCACGACTCCTTTTGGACTTTGCTTGGAGACTAAACATAGACACTTTTAATCCCAATTTGACGGTAATGCCCCTGGGTACATCTTTTTTGACTGCTCCTCCCAGGTATCTGCTCTATTGCCACCGCCTCCTTCCCACCGGGTCTTACATGGAATTTCGCTGCTCTTTTTTGTTTTGAGTTCTTTTAAATTAATAACCCGAAATTTCAAGCCAACCATTCGAAGCGGCTGCCTCTCTCTTCGCGCACCGGCTAATTGCTGCAGTCAATTACGAAACTACCCCTCCCTACTTCTCGTAATTGTAGTCTTACCCCTATTTGACTTCTGTCGTGCTCTGCCTTCAGACGATCATCATGAACAGTTCTAGTAGTAACAACAGCACCACTGTACTAAAATACATTTCAAGTAATAAAAATGTGCTTTTATAAAGTGCAGGAGCGTCACTTCAACAAATAAATATTAAGTATTAAGGGCAGATTTAACGCTTAATATTAATTTTTAATTTTTTTTAAATAAGTTAACACTCGAATAATAAGTTAGCTTCACCTATTGTCTAGATATATAAGGGATGCCCTTAAGACATCTCAGAGCATTAAACCTAAAAATAATAACCCAATCACGTCAACATTTAAAAAAATAAAAAATAGAAGCCTGTAATACATTTAATATGTTCCATTGAATGTCACCTCAGTATCATTAAACAAGCATGGATGCTCTTATATCAATTACAATTATTTAATAGTTTGAGTAGGATTAACGGAAGATGACATTTTTTAAACCTCGTACATGTGTGGGTAGATAATATAAGATATACATGCATGGAGAAGAGACGGGGAAGAGAGAAAGGTTGGTTGAAGGTGTGGCCGTGTAGGGAAGGTGGGTAGGTAGCTGTTCATTTCAACTTATTCAAAGCCATCGATCATTCCCCTCTAGTAAAAATTGTCTTGTTTGTCAAAGACGCAATTGAGTGCAATCACTTGGAAGGAGGGTTCAAATCATTTTTTTACAACGGTGGGCAAATTATTTATTATTAATCAACTCGTGGCCCTGTATAGTATATACTTTTTCTTTATTATTTCTATCTTACTATAGTTTTTTTTTTATATATAAAAATAGTTTAGTACGAGAAAATTGGGATAATTCAATGAAAGGTCGATGTTTATAACATGAGGGGGGTGTGTGTGTAACAACACATGGGACCATAGGGAATGAATGATGGGATCAATGACACCTCTAAATGTGTGCCATTATGACTGAGACGGACCCATCCATCACATTTTCATTCCTCCAAAACCCTAATCCCCCTTCACTTTTTTTTTTTCTTTCTTTCTCTCTCTCTCTCTCTCTCTCTTTTTAACCCAAGTGGTATGGCCAAAATAAGTTGGGTCCCAAAATAAAAGATGTGATACTAATACTACTATTACCATTCATCCATAATTGTTATCATTTTATCAATTTATCATGATTGTTCAATCAGGCTATTTTGGCACCATAGCTTTTTCTTAACGTACAATATAATTATGAAAAGAATTGTATTATTTATTTTAAAGTTGGTGAACTTGGAAGATATATATCAGCGTAAAATTCGATTTCATCAGCTTTCTCTAGTTATAAATTATTATTACTACTCTTCATCAACTACTATTCATCATTTCGATAGCATAACTGAGTACAAATTATAGGAGTTGTTTGGTTGTATCTACTCATCATTTGATTAAATATTTTTTTAAGAAAGAAATTATGAAATCTTTAAATCCATTTTTTAAGTCAAACTACTACACAATTAATAATATTTGTGATAATTTGTTTTTTCTTTTGTCGATTTACAGAGACCCCACACATACAAATGCTACCACTACTGGGTAGATGTGAACTCTATCCTCCTAGGAGGACAAAGAGATGCCTCCACCAACTGATGTGCAGTTGTCGCCAATAATTTGTTAAAATATTGACCTTTTTTTCTTTTAAATTATTAAATCTTTGAAATAGTTTTTTTATCTAGAATTTGTTGATTATTAGTACATTGGAACACCTTAATTCAGAGTATTATATTCGTAAATTGCCAATAGGAATTATTTGATGTTTAAGTTTTTTAAGCGGAGTTTATTTGAAAAATATGTTTTGAAGCTTATATATATATATTTAAATATAGAATTATATTATAAAAGTATGTGTTTTTTTTATGAATATTGCACAAGAAAAGAAATGTAAAAACTTTAGACTGCATTTCGTTCATAATTCAAAAATAAGAATTCTATTTTAAAACTTAACTTTTATTTATTTTTTGAAAACATCATGTTTTCTTTCTTTTCTTTTTTTTTTTGGCATTACAATAAGCTAAGTTAAACATCTCCATTTTTAGGAGAATGCAGGGCCACAAACTCTACTACTAGATGGCTACAAAACATCAACAGGATAGCCTCCTTCCATGTATGACTAACTTTATTTAGAGGGCTATGTCTTGCTGCATTATGAGCTATTCTGTTTTCTTCTCTCAGCACATAGTCAATTGTGATTGATTTTCCCTTAACTTCCTTCTTGATGTCAAAGAGAATGGGCTCAATACAGGCAATATGTTCTCGAGGATTATTGATACTTTTGGATCACCTCTTTTGCATATGAGAATATTTCCTGCATAGTTTCCCCTCGTGCGCGCATTTAAACCATTCTGTATCGCTCAGGCCTTTGCTTCTTCAACTGATGTTGTGATTCCTATGAATGCACATCCAACCATAATAATTGTTCTAGCATTATCCCATAAAGTCCATCCAACTGTAACTTCTGCAGATTTTGGACATCTTGTAGCATCTGTGTTTAGCTTGGCAGTTGAATGTTTTCACATGTTTTTACATCTCTTAAAATTCTTAAATCAAACAATTTTTCATAATTTTTTAATTTTACATATAAAAAATGGTATCTCGATTTCAAAGTAAAACACTCTTTATTTATTGAAGTGGTGGAGATACACATACCAGCAATCACATTACAATTATTTATATTTTCAAAAAATAAAAGCAAAAAATTTAAAATATTAAAAAAAAACAAAGTTAGATTAGCAAATATAAAGGAATGGAAGTAAACCAACAACTTAGTGTAAGTACCCAGTTTTAAACACTAAATTTGAAGTTAATTAAGAGCCGTCTGATCACGTCAGTCTCACATTCCTGATGAGGAAACATCAAACAGGTGATCATCATTCATCACTCATCCGTGCAGTAACTGTAAAAGGGCCCAAAAAAAAAAGAAAAAGAAAAAGAAATTACAGAACGAAAATACCAAAACTTGCGAAGGGCATATTGGACAATTCAATTGCTTTCCATTTGTTTTCGGTGGTTCAAAGTTGAAGTAGGGGAATTTTGAAAGTAGTAACGTCATCACGTCAACTTTCCCTTGTCTCAATCTCTGATTGACGGGGTTCGCTCGGTTCCCCCTCTTCTAATAATATCGTACCCGTTTCAGTAGCTTTCCTAATTACCAAGTTAACCTTACAATCCCCTCCATTTCACTTAAAATATCATATAATCGCTTCCATGGACCACAATCACATCTTAAAATATATTTACACAAACACGTTTTTTAGAATAATAATAATAATAATATACACTGATATGAATAAAACGCTCCTCGATTAGCCACGTGGCAATTGGTATACACACTGCTCCCGATGCGTCCGTATGATCACTGATTTGATTTTAGTTGGTCTCACATGCGAAAGTTTCAAAAGCACGCTAATCAGATGGTTGAAATTTGAAAAATCAAACACTTCATTATGGATGTATGGTGGTGTCACGCACCTGGAAAACATCAAAAAGGCCGGCCAGCTTCAATTCCTTGCATCCAACATCGCTTCTTTTCGTTGCACCATTCAACGCTGGTGGGGGGTGGGGTTCTATTTCTACATGTTATTAATATTGGCCATTGAATGTATCAAAGAAATCTGCCAACCTATTAATAATTTTCAAAGAAGATTTCAAAAAAAAAATTTTTAATTGATTCATAAAGTTATTTGAAAAAGTTATGTAGTAATATTTATTATGGGCGTTGATGCTATTAATTAACGTTTTCTACTTGAATTAATCTTCATTTTCAAAATGGTAGACTT
>JAJIYU010016173.1:0-12291 GCA_030144865.1 Tinospora cordifolia | reverse complement strand
GTCGGAGTTGCTTGTTGGAGTGTCGGAGATGATCGCCGGAGTCTCAGAGATGATCGTCGAAGTTGGTTCGAGTCGTTTGACTTTTAGAGGTTTGAAAACTGAGTTATTAGATTTAGGTTAAAATTAAAAAAATAAATAATTAATTAAAAGTCCTATTTTTTAAAAATTTACAGAGAAGCCCTCCTAGTGCCTAGGCGGTGGCCTAGGCGTTGAGAGAGCCTGGATGCCTAGGCGACGCCTTGACAACATTGCCTAGAAAAGCAAATAAAAATTGTTTTATCAACTATTAAACATATTCAAAATGAACTGAAGTGAGTTAGAAAAAACTCAAAACAAGTTTACCACATTGATCAATGTTTTAACTAAAGTTGTTGACCTTAGAAACATTTTTTTTAAGTAAAATATGAACATGTGCATGGAAAAAATAAATGAGCCATATGGAATCAAGAAATATTACAACCCGACTCTAAGTGTGGTAAGCTACATCCTTTTATCTTCAGGTCAATTCATCCAAGCTTTTGAATCTATTTGATTATAATATTCAATTCATCCTGCCCTCGGGGGTGATGGCGTGGTGGTCAAGTTGGATCCGTGCTCCCAAAGTGTCACGGGTTCGAGTCTTCCCCCGTCATTTGCTCTTGTTGTCTCCTGGGTCCTGGTCTTGGGGCAAGCGGGGTAACCCCATGGTGGACTAGTCAGGCCAAAGGTGTGAACACCACCACGTCTTCCCAAAAAAAAAAAAAAATCAATTCATCCTTCTTCTTGGTGCCCAACAAGTGGTATCAAAGCAAGTTTTTGCTTCAAACTTATCTAATTAATTCTTTGAGTAATGACAAAAGAAAATGATTTTACGTTTGCTAAAGGACAACTTATTAAATGAGCATTATTGTAGAACGCAAAAACTATCTCCATTAGAGACACGAATATGTTACTTTTGAGGGCACAAGGCATGGTGATAGGGAGCGTAGTAGTAAGTGGATATGAACATCCCACCAAGAACGAGAGCAAAGTAATATTACCAAAGGGGAGGCATGAGTGGCTACCAAATGAAAAGAAGAGGGAATAAGTAAGTGATTAAGTCGTACATACTTATGTATAGTTTATTGACATGTTAATTCATTGGAGTAAGTATCAAAACGCCTTCCCAAGGATGAAGGGTGAACCGACCGACATGGTGCCGTGACGAATCCAGTCGCAAGTCGAGCTTGTCGAAACATTGTTAAGCCTCGTTTACAACCCCATACATAATACCATCGGAGTAATCATAAGAGATGTGAAAGTAACTAAAAACGTGTAATGCAGTAGAAATTAAAGTTAAACAAAACTGGGTCATATACAATTATCTATATGTGTAACAATAGCAAAAATATCTAAGTCAGACTATTTATAATGTTTTCTTACATCTATTGCACGACATATTTTACGATTTTTCTACGATCAAACTGTGCATTAGATTCACGCGAAACTTTCTAGTTTTGATCTAAATTCCCTCAATGTACTAAAATTTTAGTTTGTGATTTTTGAGTATCATTTAGTAGGGGTTTCAATTCGTTTATTAGCCCCATCAAATCTCGAATTTCGTGTGACAGGCAGTCACCTTTTATATCAATTGACCTACTTACTCATCTATTTTGGACGAAATTTGGTAACTCATTTTTGGGATATCTAGCAAGGGGTCTACCAAATTTTAGCTCACAAAAGCAATGTTTGGTCAGTCAACTTGTTTCCCAAAGTTTGAGAGTTAGAATGATGTATGGGGGTGAGGAAACATTGTAAATAGCTTGGCTTAGTAGATATTGCTGCTATCGCTACATTTAGATGACTGTATATGACCCACCTTTTGTTTAACTTTAATTTTCGCTGCATTACATGTTTTTAGTTACTTTCATATCTTTTGTGATTACTCTGATGGTATGGCGTATGAGGTTGTGAATGAGTCTTAACAATGTCTCGTCGAGATCGACTTGTGATTGGGTTTGTCAGGGCACTATGTCAATCGGTTCGCCCTTCATCCTAGGAAAGGGGTCTTGACAACTTTGGTATTAGAGCCTAGGTTCAGATTGAGTATGTTGATTGGTATGGACCTAGGATGCCTTAGAGTAATCACAAAAATTAGGAAGGCCTCGAAAAAAAAACTTTTGGGGAATTTGTGATTTAAAGTGGGTTAAGCGGAAAACTAAGAAATGACTTAGAGTAGCATAACAAAATCGTGTATAAGAACTACTTAGTTTTTTATTGATGGAATGAGGACCTGAGTAAGAATAGCCATATCACAAGCGGAATCTGACTATCATGAGGGCTAAGAAGTTTTTTAGACTTAAAATTCTGATAAAGATTAGACTTAGATAAAATTTCCAAGTCATTAGTGTATTACTGTCAAATACTTAAAGTTTGATCTGTAGAATTTTTAAAAATGATGAGTGTGAATGTTTTATGTAGACATGATGCCACTTCGACGTGGGAGACCATGTAGAGCCACGGATTTGGCACCATCACTACTTCCTCTTCCTACCCAGCCTAAGCAGGACCCACTCCAGAGATTAGAGGCCATGATTAGGGCCTCCATAGAGACGACTTAGTCATAGATAGCCCTACTGAGAGAGAGGTCTGATAAACTAGAGAGAGAGAGGGCTAAGGCCATATTACCACCTGCATCACGTGTACATGTCATACCAGATGTTATCTCAGGGGAGAGGGCTTTAGACAATGTAAAGGTAGCCCCAGTGAGACAAGGCGGTAATCCTTCGTATTACCAATTGCTAAAGAGGCATCTGGCCTTAAAACCCAAAGAGTTTCATGGGGGACTGAGTTCGGACACAATAGAGAGCTGGCTTCTCAACATTGAGAAGAATGCCGAGACCATGAGGCTATTTCAGGAGAACCAGGTTCTGTTTGCTGCACATATGTTAAGAGGATGAGGCCGCCATCTGGTGAAGAACCACTTGGACCATCGAGGGTAAGATTTCTACTTGGGCACGGTGCAAGGAGTTGTTCTTTAGTGCTTACGTCCCTGAGACCGAGAAGAAGCGTAAGAAGGTAGAGTTTCTAAGCCTTCGAGAAGAGTTGACAGTTAGAGAGTACACTCACCGGTTCTTACGATTGGAGGCACATGTGCGCGAGCTATTAGGTAACTTGAAGGAGAGAGTCGGATTCTTTCATCGGGGACTGAGGCCCAACATCCAATAGGCACCTTCGACATCTAGTGAGGTTACACTAAAGACGATTTAGAGGCAGGCCCTACAATTTGAGATTGATGGTAGAGACGAGCGTTCGATTGTTCAGATAGTTCAGGGCGCTGCTTGTCAAGGCTAGACAACGCTGCAGTCACATTCGTAGTCACAAACTTGAGGAGGGCACCGTGGTGGCTACAAAGGGAGTAGATATAAAAAAAAGTGGAAGTACTCGAAGGGACCATCAAGGGGAGCATGGGGTTAGTCGACCACTGCAATCACACTTTCTGTCAACCCAGTACATACTTATCAATCGGTGGGACAACCACCAATATAGTATGGTGGTTGAGGAGGAAGTTGTGGTTGAGGCTATGGACAAAGTCAGAGCTATCAAGGAGGACAGCAGTAGCCGTTTACATGCTATTAGTGTGGACAGGTTGGACACAAGAGGGCTGAGTGTTTGACTCTTATTGTAGGTCATAGTTCTTTCGCCCTAGCCATCAAAGATAGAGTATAAGCCATCACCTGGCCTAACCTTGACTCGACGAGGACCTTGATGGAAGGCACTGTCTCATTCAATGATTGATCTATCTATGTTTTGATTGATGCTAGTTGTACCTTGTCTTTTATTTCCGTGGATAGATTGAGATTTAAACCAGTTAGGGACCCCATTTGGTTGATGTTGGGTCTTGTCGCCGAGGAACGTATTTATCCTAACATGGTTTTTGAGGGGTGCATGCTTAGATTGGGGGACTTTGAGACTATTGTAAACCTTTGAGTGTTGAAGTTCCTCGAGTTCGATTCCATACTCGGGGTGGATTGGCTAGCTGCGTATCATGCATAAGTCGATTGCTTTACCAAGAGGGATGTGTTCCAAATTCAAGGGCAACCCGTTGTTGTCTTTCAGAATAAAGCTTCTGATAGACAAAGTACTAAGGAGAAATTAGTGACGTAGTATGATATGGATACTCTAGCCGGTTTGACACCATCGATGAGGGACCTTCACAGTCGAGTATCGATTAGATTTTGGTTGCAAGATATTTTCTTGATGTGCTCCCTGAGGATCTTCCCAGCTTAACTGTAAGCAGAAGATTGACTTCATTATCGAAGTCATTTTAGGGACACATGACCAGGGTGGATTCCTCCTTACCGCGCGATGCCTAAGGAATTGCAGGATTTGAAGGCCTAGCTAGAGGAGTTTTTGGATAAGAGTTTTATTACTCCTAGTGTGTTATCTTGGGGTGCTCTAGTATTGCCTATAAAGAAAAAGGATGGGAGCCTCCGGTTATACATCGGCTACTGTCAATTGAAAAAGGTGACAATCAAGAATAAGTACTCTCTTCCACATGTAGATGAATTTTTTTATCGGTTTTGGGGTGCCACGATGTTTTCAAAGATTGATCTGAGATCTGGGTACTATCAGCTGAGAGTTAGAGAAGATGTGTAGAAAATTGCATTTCGTACTCAATATGGGCATTACGAGTTCTTAGTTATCTGTTCGGCATGACAAATGCCTCTGCTATGTTTATGTACCTTATGCTGAGAGTGTTTTGGCCATACATTGATACCTTTTTGATTGTCTTCATCGATGATATCTTTATTTATTCAAGGTCTCGAGATGAGAGCATGCCGAGAACTTGAGGATTGCACTACAAACTTTGAGGGAGCATAGATTGTATTCTAAGTTTGGTAACTGTGAGCTTTGTTTATTAGAGGTCTGATTTTTGGGTCATGTGGTTAGAGTTGAGGGTATTTTTGTTGGCTTCACTAAGTTTGAAGCGATTATCATTTGGCTGAGACCTACCACAATGACAAAGATCCATAGCTTTTTGGGTTTAGCAGGCTATTATCGTTGTTTTGTCCAAAACTTTTTGAGGATTGCAGCTCCGATGTCGAAGCTAACCAAGAAGGATGTTCCATTTGTGTAGATTTATTAGAGCGAGAATGCCTTTTTTTTGAGCTTAAACAAAGAGTGACATGGGATCCAATGCTAATGTTGTCAGAACTTGACTAAGAGTTGACTATACACTGATGCATCGCAGACATGCCTCGGTTGTATATTGATGCAAGATGACATGGTTGTTTCTTTTGCCTCTTGACAATTGAAAGTTCATTAGAGGAACTACCCTGTACATGACCTAGAGCTAACAACAACAGTAATTGCACTCAAGATATGGCGACATTTTCTTTATGGTGAGCATTTCACGCTTTATTCGGATCATATGAGCTTCAGATATTTATTCTCTAAGAAGGATTTGAACATGAGGTAGAGGTGATGGTAGAAACTATTAATGGATTATGATTTCACTATCTAGTACCACTCGAGAAAGGTTAACATAGGAGAGTGAAGGCTTCATGATACATGCGAGAGTATAAACTTCATGATTAAACATTATCTTGAGTTGATGAGTGTTGCTCCTTGACTTGTACTATCTACACCTTCTTTGTAAATCTCGAGGATGAAACTTTTATAAGGGGGTAGGCTGTGAAAACCCTCAATTTTGGTGTAATTGATTTTACGTGTTAGACCACATTTTTTTAGAATTTACGAAACAAATTTGAAAAGAATTTGAACTAATTTTGTATAAAAAAATTAGAAATAAATAAATAAATGGGTAGACAAATAAATAATGATAATAGTAATAAAAAATAATAGACGAGTAAATAAATTAGTGAATTTAAAATTGGAACAATAGCAAAGGAAAAAAAAAGAAGAAAAAAAAGTGGGAAAGGAAAAAAAAAATCGGTTATTGGGGCCAAGGTGCACAGGCTAAGTGAAATAAAATGTGCACCTTTTCTAAAATAAGTCTCCCTGAAAGCAACATTTGTCGAGGTTCTCTGTAGCCCTCCAGGCAATTAAAAACATCTCGAGTCGGCTATTCAAACGATTAAACGTATTCTCATGCACAGTCCAAGGATTGACTTATGATGCACCATAGCACATTAGCCTAGATCCTTGGGTTTCATCACACAATCATGGGAAGCACAACATGTACTATAGCATGACGGCTCGAATCCTCCATACATAGGTCAATCACTCGGTTGACTCAACTGTACCACAACATAGTGGTGAGGCCCTCGACACATCATAATACCCTAACCTGAGCCTAAACCTCAAGAGTTGGTGCACATTTTATTTTTTAATTATAAAATATTTTTATTTGAGTAATTCCATATATGCATGAAAAATTTATCATGTACAGAATAACAGGCTTTAAATAATAAATCAGAAACACTACTCGCCTTGGGTCTTGCTTATTGTTTCTCGTCAACACTCGGCGCAGTTTCACAATATATGTTCAGATCTATGTTATTCAAATCCAATTTTAGTTTGTTTGCAAAATGTGGCTCAATTTTAGTTTACTATGTGTAATCAGCCTTGGTCAGCTTAGGTTTGACTTAGTTAAATTTGGTCAAACTTGGTCAACTAGTTAAACTTATTGAAAATTGGTCAACACAACCAGTTTTGGTCAAATTTGGTCAATATGGGGTCAATTTGGTCAAAATCTCCAATTTTCATACTTCATCAAATTTTCGACTACATAGTCCTTATTGCACGATAGATTTCACGATTTTTCTGCGATCAAATCGTGCATAGGATTTGCATGAAACTTTCCAAATTTGATTTACATTTCCTAAATATTTACTAGAATTTTAATTTGTGATTTTTGGGTTTCATTTGGTAGGGGTTTCAAGTGGATTATGCGCCCCCTTCAAATTTTGGATTTTGTGTGACAGTCAGTCACATTTTGTATCAATTGACCCACTTGCCCACGTCTGGCTTCGACAAAATTTGGTACACTCATTTTTGGAATATCTAGCAAGGTGCTCACCAATTTTCAACTCAAAATAGCAAGGTTTGGTTAATCAACCAATTCCTAAAGTTTCAGTCGTGCAATAGGTGTGGCCCTAAGTTCATGAAATTTCATAAATTTCAAGCTTTACTTTCTCCTATTAAATGTCTAATTAAAAGACTATTTCCTACACCTAATGCATGTGCTTAGGTCATAATGAGGATAAATGAGGATAAATGACCAAAATCCATGCAAATTAATGAGGATAAATGACCAAAATCATACTCATATATTTCATCAAACACATGGCAAGCATTCTCTACAAACCCAGAATTTTTCTGAAGTGTTAGAACATCTAAGTAACAGGGTATTGTTACAAGCACGGTACGTCACGACCAGAGAAGGTTATGAGACGAAATCTATACCTTCTTGTAGCCCTAAGTATTAGGATCACGCACTCCAAATTTGAGCTCAAACGAATTCCTCTAAGCCCTTCAAAACTCGCCCCAAAGGTTCCTCCAAGACCCTTCTGCTGCTGTAACAGCTTGTAGCTAACCTACTTTAACACCTTGTAAATCATAACACAAGCTTAGTTTTTCATTTTCTAACACTTGAAACTCGAAATCCACATATCAGAAGTGGGGAAAGAAGGTTTTACCTCACGAAACGATTATGAAAAGGCCATAAAAACGCTCCTCCAAAACTCGGATTACACACTTTGTCAATAGTTCCATATTTCAACTATGTCAAGTAACCCACCATGGTGACCCTTTTTTTCTTCTATGGCTATGAGCTTAAACCAAGGGAAGGTGGTAACTTAAGAAGGGTATGCAAGCTCTCCAATGATGGTTTTTTTCTATGATTTTCATTAGGTATGAAGAAAGAAGGTGGGTTGCCAAAACTATATGCGCCCATTGTTTTCAAAGAAAACACTATGGGAAGAGAGAGAAAAAGGTGGAAGAGAGGTGATGGGCACATGGGCTGACCGGGCGCATGGGCTGCCCAGGCGCATGGGGCGGCTTATGCGTGACGATCCAACCTTCATGGGCTGGACGTTGGCCGGTGTGGGCATCTTGGGCCCTTATTCGGCCGGCCCACATGAGCTCTTGTGCCTTGGCCCCAAAACCTGTTTTTTTTTCTTTCCTTTTTCCCCATTTTATGTTTTTCATTAATTTTTTTTCCTTTTTTTATTGTTACATTTTTAAATTTATTAATTTACTTACCTATCTATTATTTTTTATTATTAATATTATTATTTATTTGTCTATCCATTTATTTATTTATTTATTTTTTTACAAAATTAGCTCAAATTCTTTTCAAATTTGTTTCATAAATTCTAAAAAAATGTCGTTGAACGCATAAAATCAATTACACCAAAATTGAGGGTCATTAAGTGCATGTAACACATGGCAATGAAGGAAACCAAGTTACACATGCTTGACCAAGCATATGAAACTTATAAAATAAAGGAAGACGAAGACATTGCTATGAATAACAAGATTCACCAAAATTATAAATGAGATGAACAATCTTGGCGAAGTTCATCCTTAAGCTAAAACTGTAAGAAAATTCTTTGGAAGTTGGCTGAAGGAATGGGTTCAAAGGTTACAGTTATTGAAGAAGCTAAGAAGATGGGTTAATGCTCATTTGATGAACTATGTGATTGTTTCATGGTGCATGATGAAGTCAAGCTTGGAAATAGAGATGATATCACATTAAAGGAGGAAAACAAGTCCAAAAAGCATTGGCAGAAGGTGAAGGACTTGATGATGAAAGGACCATGATAAGTAGGAGAAATAGAGATGATATCACATTAAAGGAGGAAAACAAGTCCAAAAAGAAGATTTTGATCCTGCTCACAATTCCATAAGGGAAGAAAATAAAAGGAAAAAGAACTTCATTTTGCAGAGGAAAGATAACAAAGTTCTAAATGGCAATATAAGATGATTTAAGCTCAAGCAAAATGAAGATGATTTTGGTGAAGAAAAAGGCTATAATTTGCTGGACTCATTCTCAATGAATTTGATTATTGTGGTGATCTTTATAATGAATTTGGTTTGAGCTTGTAAAATGTGAAATACAAATCTTCTCTCTCTTTTGAAACTCGATAAAGTCGGTGGAGTAGATATAACATAGTAAAAAATCTATAAGACCGAAGAGTAGGTAGCAATAGGTCAATGGTGAAGAGGAGTTATTGAAGGTGGATGGCTCTTGGTAGTATCAAATATAACAACAGTGATTGTAGAAGAACTTCTTGAATGATTGAAGTACATGCGGTGTGACCTTTGCTGTTGATATGGAGAAGCAGTTGGTTGGAATGTAGGTGAAGGTACGCCTCTAGCTTTGTAGGTGAGGAAAAGTTATTGGCCTAGAAACGATAATCGTGAACTGCAGGTCATGGCTCCAATTGCTCTTATATGACTTGTTGGCCTAGATCATAGTTTAAGAGGAGGGGTGAATTGGATTTTACAATTTTTGTTTCTATATTTTTTTTTAAGTAAATCAATAATTAAGATAATGAAGAGTGTAGGAGAGTAAAGAATGTAAAATGATTTTAATTGGTTCAACTTGCTTAGGCCTAAATCCACTTACTTGATCTCCCAGATCAAGATTTTCTTAAATCCACGAGAACCTTATCCAACTTACAAGTGTGGATCAAACCATTTCAGCATTACATAGATTGTCCTCTAGTTCGAAAGACTTCCCAATTGACCATCTAACCAATTTAAAATACCTCAATTGAGAATACTATAGGAGAGGTTCTTCCGGCCAAAGAACTCTCAAGAATGCTTTTACCATGTAAATGAATAGCTCTTTAGGCAATTAAACCAAGTATGATGAAAATGAAGTGCGCAATGAAAGATGGAACAGTCTTTTGGATCTTTGTTGGGAGAAAGTAGTAAATGTATCTTGAAATCAAAGATGAGTTTTTTTAAATGTCAGAATTTTTAACACAATCTTTTTCTCAAAAGTATAGAAGTTTAAAAACACGGGATTTCACTGATCAGAGAGAACTTGAAGAATTCTCGAGAGGATTGTACAAGTTGTCTCAAACTCCTCAAGATGATTTGCAAAGATTTAGGGCACCCAAAGATTACTTATTCTGCCTATCAAAGTGAAAAATCACTTATTCTGACCAGAAAAGTAAACGTTTCTCTCCTCTTCAAAACATGATTTTTGCCTGCTAAAGTGAAATTTCACTTTTGGTTTACATGGATGTGTTTTCTCTATGTAGTAGCACATTTTTTATGCTTCAAAAATTTGTTTTATTTTCAAAAAAAGAAATCTAAAGTTTAAAATATGAATTCTTGAAAACATGAACTTAAACACACCTGACAAAGACTAAATTATAAGAACTAAAGGTCAAAGATGCATCCAAATATTTTCAAACTTTAAGTCAAAGTTTTGACTTCTCTAGAAAATGTTTTTAACTAAAAAACTATTGAATGCCTGCAAAACTTTGGTTATATTGACCAAATAGGATTTTCCATTACTGAAGCAACTTAATTAAATCATAAAGCAAATATGCGTTTTAAAGCTTCTTCGTCATAAATGTCTTCATTCGTTGACTTTCACTTCCAAATTGACTTTAATCTAGTTCACTGAAGACAATTTAGTCAAAGTAATTAATCATATGAGAAGTTTGTCTGCAATCATCAAAATACACAAGGTTGAATTAAAGATAAAAGGGTCAATTTACAAATATCATGAAATGATTTTTTTTTTTCTTTCATTTTAGTGTTATTATTTATTATTTGCTATTACTCTTTTTCTTTTGTGAATTACTGTGATGCGATTGTTATAAAGTTGAACTATTGCTGCAATGATGATCATCTTTAGATCATTTTTAGGTAATGTGTTCCTTAAACATGGATCTGAGTTGCGTCTGATTCCTCGTGATAGAGTTGGTGCTGCAGCAATTTAGCTCTATTGAAGCTGTAGGAACCAAAGTCCACTGTAATACTATACTTTATCCTGGAACCTCTCATTCTCTCCCTTTGCGTTGCATGTATGTTAAGCTAAACTAGATATATTCTACCCAAAAAAAAAAAAAAAAAACAAGAAGTGAAAAAAAAAAAATGATGAATATGCTGTCATTCTCAAAATGACAATTCTACTGCAATTAATAAATTGGTGGATTTCTCTGCTTAATAAAATTGGAGAATGAATATCTTTTTGTCCGGTGATTGGCTAACTTTGGTTTGTACTCTGTAGTGCTGTTTTGCAATGGTGCGTTAAGTCTGAACAGATTACTTTCCATTGTTTTAATGATATTGTCAAAAAAAAAAAAGAAAAAAAAAAGGAACAAGGTATCAATTTTTATAAAAATTGAGAAATGCCGTTATTTCTTCTCCTTAACTAAATTTTGTTTCCTAATTACATAATGGTATTGTAGATGATTGGCTTATTTCACTCTGGTTTTGTAAAGGTTAAAGTAACAATCAAATTTCACATTAGCCCTAAGCCTAATTTGATTAAGATCCATCTGACTTGATGAAGTTGAAGCTAGTTCTCAATTATTTCTTCCTCTTTTACTTAGGCTTGGGGCAATGGCAGAGTTTGAGAAATTGCATTCTAACTATTAAAAATATATAGTTACACATGTAACTACATCTTTGTAGTTACACATGTTCATTATATTTGGAGATATACTTGCATTTGGAGGTGAATGTATGCGTTGGATAATGCTGGCATTTGGTGCCTATAAAACATTTTTCTTAAATTTATTAAATCATTTATTCCATACATACATTCATTTATATACCCCCCATCTATAAAATTTTGTCTTTTAAGATTATTAAATTTACATTTATTAAAAATATAACTTTTAACTGCCTATTCTCAGGCCTTACTCTTCCATATCAAAAAAAAAAAAAAAAAAAAAAAAAAAGGAAAAACCTAGAGCCGGAATTTTGGTTTTGTAATTTAGCAATGCTACGATTACATTTGGTTGTTGTTAAGAAAGAGAATTGGAAAGAAGAAGACATTTGTGGAGGGTTTTGGAAGTTGCTATTAGGTTTGGATATGTGGGAAGGTGAATTATATAGTTCAGGCCCTTTTTTTGATGGGATAAAAGCAGACTGTGCAAATTGAAGCAAATTAAGCTGAGATTGCAAGAGTAAATCCGGAATGGATGGCATACATGAACACTTGCCATGTAAAGTTATAACACTGATTTCCTCCAAAAATGACAACCGCTTGTCTCCTTACTACTAACTCGCCACTTCGTACTGATCCAAGTGTGAAGCAGCAAAAGTTGCCACATGAGTTGAAGAAAAGAATGAAAGTAGTAAGTAAGGGATCCCACGTGGAAATGTTGGTTCTCC